>VMBQ01002203.1:92732-142611 GCA_007657795.1 Dreissena rostriformis
GGGGGGAGCCAACCCATATCTCCAGTTATTCCCGCGTTAGGTGTATATTTTCCCACTCCGAGGTAGAAACGACACGCTCTATGATGTACGGCATTGATAGAGGCATAGTCCTGGGTTCCCCATATTGCTGCCCCATAACTTATAGTTGGCCACACTATACTGTCGTACAGTTTGGTATAGATATTATATGGCATTCCACCAAGTGATTTGAACTTTGATATAAGCAGTCCTAAGGCTCGAGTCTCCGACTTAGCGACATACTTGGCCGTTACACTATAGTCTAAAAATTATGACAAAACAAGTCCGAGATATTGATATTCAGCAACACATTCAAGTTCATTGTTGTTACATGTGAATATATAATTTGTTTTCACAACATTTTTATTTCGGAAATGCATTATTTAACTTGTGTTTGTATTGATAGTCATTTTATTGGAGGTAAACCACGATCCTAAGATATCAAGGAGAATCTGTAGGTCACTCTCAGTCTCAGCAATGAGTACTAGGTCGTCAGCGTAAAGTAAGTGATTAATAATCATTTCTTCTATATGAACGGCTATTCCTGACTGGTTAAGGCGCAGGCTAAGGTCATTGAGAAAGAAATTAAACAAGGTAGTTGACAATAAACATCCTTGTTTTAAACCGATATTTTGGCCAAATTAGTCGGTTCTATACGAGTTGACATTTACAGCACATTTCACATTTTCGTACAAAGATTGAATAGCACTGAGTAGTTTCCCTTGAATCCCGTGTTTTCTAGTTTTTACCACAGAATGCGCCTCGGGATCCGGTCATATGCCTTAGAATAGTCCACGCAGGCTACGAAGGTTGATTGCTTATTCTTTTTACGACATTCAATAATATCAGTCAATGTTGATAATTGGTCAATTGTGCTTCGTTTACGCCGAAAACCGTTTTGTTCGTCGGCGAAAACGTTATAATGTTCGGCCCACTTCGTAAGTCTATTATTTATCACCGCACAATATGCTTTGTAAATCGATCCCGTTACTGCAATACCCCGGTAATTGGTTGGGTCTCTTTTGTCAGACATAGAGTTTTTTTAAACCGGTGTAATTAAGCCCAGATTCCAAGAGTTTGGGATCTTACCCGTCTCAAAGCAGACACAGAAGAGTCTATGCAGGAAATGTATACAAGGTTCCGACTGAATAACTTCAACTGGTATTTCATCATGCCCCGGGGCCTTGTTTTTATGAAGGGATTGCATAGCTATGTGTACATCATGCAAGCTAATGCCTTGATTCAGCTGTTCTGTATTATGATGCTCGAACATGCTAACTGTGTCATTATTCTCCTCAAAATTAGTGTCCGTTTCACAATTAAGTAAGGTTTGGAAAGCATGTTTCCATTTAAATAATACTTTACCAATGGCATGTGTTAAAGAACCATCTTCTTGTACTGTTTCCATTGGAATGTGTTTAGTACGTTCCGACCCTAAGCCTATTTTCCCAATCGATTTCCAAAACTCGCCAGATTTATTGTCCTCTCACGCTTTTTATACGCTTTCTTGTGATTCAAACAAATATTGGCGTTTGCGTCGTTGTACACTCTTGTCAAAAAGTTTATGTTTTTCAACGTATTGTGACTTAAGCGTTCTCTTAACATTCATATCATTACATTTAGCTATGCGCTTTCCCTTTGGCACATATCTTTCCATAAAATTGTTAATTTTTCGTTCCACCATTGCTAACGGTTACGTCTCTTTTTGTTACTATGACCATCAGGAAAAGTTATAACCTTCGGTTTCAGATATTTATTCATTTCGCTTTTTATTATACCTGAAAAATCGTTGTATGCATTGTCTATACATGTTTGTGTATGTTGATTTGATTCTAGCACATTTATTTTATCATCCAGCATAGCAATAATGTCTGGCGTATTCATTAAAACGTTTGGTATATTTGTTTTTTTCATACCTTGTTCTTTTGGTCCGTGTGTACGTATCATTATAGGGATGATTACAAGGTTTAATAACATCAACTGACACTAATAATATTATTTGTCATAACTTTTTTTTTCGATCAACTGGTTATTTCAAGTGAAACGTGGAAATGTATGAAGACAGACAGATATAATGTTTAATTGACGTTAACTTTACAGTATTTTGGTCATTAACAAATAGTTCAACATATCTTTATGTCAACGTGAGTACATATACGTAAAGCAAACTATAAAATTGATCGTGTAAGGATTATCATACATCCATACTTGAATTTGCATGTACAATATATAATTGTAAATTAAACATTACTACACAATTTAAATTGTAAATAAAACTTTTTGATTGTACAAATATTAGTTGTTTACACATTACAATACATGTAACATTAATATTTGAGTTTTACATCCAAAGCGTACATTAAAACAACAAGTACAATACTTTGATCGCTTTACTTTAAATGTGTTTGACATCATGTTTTACGCATTTCACTGCATGCAATAAGTGGCGATTCATGTTTCCCTTCAACTGTAGAAACTATCATGGACGGGTCATGTGTCAATCATTTTTCTGGTCACTGCACAGGATTTACATGATGTCGTCTTATTATGTTATCGCATCCTGGTTTGTGCGACGAGTAACTCTATGTATTTATTAATGAAACATGTATTGATAAGTATGACTTCTCCTCTTTAATATGTTGTAAATAGTTTAAAACTGCTGTAAATTATTGATAGATATTATGTATGTACGTATTATTTTGTAATGTTTAGAAACCTCGCTTACTCATAATTTAAGTACGTTTCATAATAATGTTTATAGGTTAAGAAATGGTGTTATCATGTTGCATGTACTTACATGTGTCCACATTGGCAATTTGCCTTATGGAAATGTTGTTAATAATCTTGAATCTTATTACTGACTTACAGTTCTGCAGTCACATACAAGTACATTCGCTTAGTAGAATAAGTTTTACATATTTTGATCAATAATGATTGGTATATGTATTTCGTAAAACAAAAGTTTTAAATGCGAAAATCTAAATTATTTCTTTCATTCATGTGACATGCAACATAATGACTGCTAATCCATATTTCTTGAAATACACAAGTGACGTCTTTGAGAACATAAAAAATGAAAACAATAAAAAACGTTAGTAGTTCATGTCACTGAAATTAACTGTATACCTTTTCGGGGAAGTTAATTACCATTCAAGTTACATACCTTTTCTTCGTAATGTACAAATATGATATATAGCAAACTGTTAACAAAGTAATAATAGTAAAGTAGTTCAACTAAAATGATTTACTCAAGTATACAGCAATACAATGTCCTTCTTCATCAATAAAATGTGTCCTCCGTCACACGTAACTGCTCATCATGTTCGGCAACTTCTTTTTTCAAACAGAAACTCGGTGTTATGCGCAAGTGGAAAAAAATATGTCCGAATCATTCATATGTGAATATCACATTCATAATACACGTAATTAGTTTGAGGTTAAATTGTTGTTGTTAAACAAAATCGTGTACCACACTTAATTGTTTCGGGGTTAGTTTGATTAAAGACCTTCTATGGTCCGGCGGCGAATACAAATACGCGAGGGAAACATATTTGAGTCGCGCTCTGCGAAAACGGGTTAAAATGCACGTACGTAGAGTGTCGTCCCAGATTAGCCTGTCCAGTGAGCACAGACTAACCTGGGACGAATCTTTCCGCCTTTACTGGATTTTCGTCAAGAAGAGTCCTTCTTTAAACGAATAATTCAATTAAAGTGAGCGTAAAGTTTCGTCCCTGATTAGCCTGTGCGGACTGCACAGGTTTATCTGGGACGAAACGTTGCGGACATGCATTAAACCCACTTTTCACAGAGAGCGTCTCATACATTTTGAGGAAAGCAAAGAGTCGTAAATGTGTCTCCTGTTTGCCCCCGCTGTTTCTCCAGTAAGTATAATGGTTGTAGCTGCCTATGCAAATCCAGGTAAGACTGACTCGTCGGGGCCAGAGTCTGCGCATACCTGTCACTCCAGTACATAACTTTCGAATTAAAATCTAATTAAATTCGTCTCGTTGACTGTGATGAAACACGTTGACTGCAAATTAATTGCTATTGTTAAACGTCTGCATATTGCAGACGAAAAACGGAAATAATCTTAACATAGTTCCATCAACAACTGTACATTTATATCATTGCATGACAGTGAATAATCTTAACATAGTTCCATCAACAACTGTACATTTATATCATTGCATGACAGTAAATGGTGTTTAAAAAATAAAAATGTTCAAGCTTTTCTTTAAGTGTTCGATGAACAGAAGTTTAAAACTAATGCGTATTGTATGTATGCATAGCATTTTGCAGTATGTTTATATGTTGTGGTTCATCTTTGAAAATAATCATTTACAAATCAGTATTTCATTATTTCCTATATAGCTTTTTATGCAAGTACGCAGACTCGGGCGATTATGGTTGTTTTGTTCTACTTATAAGGCTGTCATAAAAGCATATGACATCGATAGTTTGCTAACCGATAACCGACCACCGGGAACTAAAGGCAATCAACGGAAACACCAAAACCTCAGCGATACTTTAGCGATGGGTTAGCAACTGGACGCTCTTTGTTTGCAACTGATTGTCGCTGCTCGGTGAACGTTATTTGGGATATTCTACAGTAAACATACCTGTATTTGAGAACGCCATTGTTCAAAACCCGTTAGCTTATAATATATTAATAATACAGGCGAGTACATCTCGCCGATTCATTGATGCCGTATTACCGATACAGAAATAACCGCGGCAAGTCACATGTGGTCTGTGACCAGTCAGTAGCCGTGGGAAAGTCACATGTGGTCTGTGACCAGTCAGTAGCCCCGGGTCAAGAAACATCATCAGTTGGACTTGAGTTGGAGTCTAGTTTGACGCCAAGGTCGCGTACCTGAATTATATGTTCTTAACACGGAGTGTATATTGATAGGAGATGAATCGAGTATTTGACCCTTACTGTAGTAAATTCAATCTTATGCAAAAACTAATCATCCGATTTTATTGGTTTATACGTTATCTTGTTGCTTATTAATTCCTCTTTAAAAAAATATAACTTTTAGTATATTCCCGTTGTTATTAATGGATTTATAGCGAGTTAAACACAAGAAATACACATGTTATGTTTTACCACCGCGCGTTTTACCGTGTCGTTGCTATCGATCTTTTATAATTAGCGTACAGCGAAGCGCCGAGGTTATACATTTTGATGTACCCACTCACGTATTTTGTTAAATTATAGTTTCATTTCTCGGCCGATTTTGATATATACCATTATATACCATTAGAAAGCCTACGTTACGTAGTTTTCAGATATATAAATATATATTAAGTTTTTCTTCTGATGTCGGCTTGTTTAGATACCGGCCATTAAATTCCAAAAGACGTGAGTGGGTACATCAAATGTATAACATCGGCGCTTTGATAAAAGATCGATAGTTACGACACGGTCACGTGACTTAGTATCGACAAGATATTTGGCGTAACGGTCCCGTTTCTTATCCGTGTAATCTAGAGTCCGTGGTTCTTAACGTAGAGTTTATTCAAAGAAACAAAAATAAAACAATTATAAACGAATAAATAATGTTCAGCTCATTTCGTACTTGACTTTTATGCATTCGAACATAAATCTACATACCTATAAAACTGTACACATATAAACGTTTGTAACGAAATTCGTTTGCTTTTATTTTCTTGATGTTTTTGTAGTTTTTTTACTACGCTTTGAACGATCCATGTCATATGTTTGAATTGACAGATGTAGCATTAAATAGTTATAATAAAAGAAAAAGTATTTTAGGGTTATGCTTTTAAGGTATTTATATATGTTTTTAATATTATAATAAAATTTGCTAATGTCGAAAAATTCTTATGACTTCAAAGCGAAAATGATTAATCGCTGTAGGCAAATAACCAAATGACAGTATGAATGCGCACTGGATTTATGACTGCCTTTCTAAACAAGTTTTTGTTTTAAATAACAGACGGCCCTTTTAGACACACTTAAGTGTATCATTTGTGTGTGCATGTAAAATTAGAATAGCGCACCTTTATCACGATTTTCCATGTTAAGATCCGAGTTTGACATTTATGATACACTGTTCATTAGCCAAGAATCCTTAACTGATGTTGATGGTGTCCTAGTATGTATTGCGATGTCATGGAAACTCGGACATATACAGCTCAAAGCGATAGATGGAAATTTAAACTATTTTAGTCATTTTTAATGCGATGTTTGATGCCTGACAGATCAGCCCTCTTATGTTATAATGACTCAAAAATATTATGAGTGTGTTAAATTTACATATTTCCCTAAATCGAGGAAAAATGCAAATTAAATTCAAAGGTTTTGGGTTGAAAGACAGACTGGTTTATATACTACATTGTTATTATACTTTTAACTTTACTGTTTAGAAAAATCTCTACTTGATTAATAAATAAACATGGTGTTGTATTTTTGAACACATACCTACCTATTGTGTGTTATCCTAAACAGCAGAATACAGTTGTATCCATACTTTATATTCTACAAATTCATGATTCGTTTTCCGGTTTAAAATCATGAGGCTATCTATTTATGTTTGTTATGTTATTATATATATATGAATATAAACGTTTATTACCAGAACAAGTGTCAGACATGTCAGGAATGATTAAATGCTTCAAAATGTAAATTATTACAATGCATTATTGGCCTGAGGGTGGCCTTTTTCAAATCTGTATCAAAAGCAATCAACGCAGTTATAATTCCACGTGAAGGTATGAAATACACTTTGTTTTTTATTGCAAAAAATTTCAAAGGCTCTATATAAAAACGAGAGGGTCTCTCAAGAAACAAAACAATTTACATGTTCTACAGTATATGTCGCTTATTAGTGAACGTTTTTGTTTTCATTTAACGATATTTATAGATTGTCAGCAAGTGTTTTACACATCGAGAAGAGAACTCAATTTAAAGCGAGTGAGCTAAACTTGTGGGATGGATGTCGACAAGGGCTGCAAGGCTTAGAGGTCAGTTAGGGGGGGCGTGGCTTGCTGTTGAAGTGGGTCGTTCCAAACGGGGGGGGGACAGGTTCGTCACACACTGCGCTCTGTGTCCAGGCCTCACACACTGTGCTCTGTGTCCAGGCCTCACACACTGCGCTCTGTGTCCAGGCCTCACACACTGCGCTCTGTGTCCAGGCCTCACACACTGCGCTCTGTGTCCAGGCCTCACACACTGCGCTCTGTGTCCAGGCCTCACACACTGCGCTCTGTGTCCAGGCCTCACACACTGCGCTCTGTGTCCAGGCCTCACACACTGCGCTCTGTGTCCAGGCCTCACACACTGCGCTCTGTGTCCAGGCCTCACACACTGCGCTCTGTGTCCAGGCCTCACACACTGCGCTCTGTGTCCAGGCCTCACACACTGCGCTCTGTGTCCAGGCCTCACACACTGCGCTCTGTGTCCAGGCCTCACACACTGCGCTCTGTGTCCAGGCCTCACACACTGCGCTCTGTGTCCAGGCCTCACACACTGCGCTCTGTGTCCAGGCCTCACACACTGCGCTCTGTGTCCAGGCCTCACACACTGCGCTCTGTGTCCAGGCCTCACACACTGCGCTCTGTGTCCAGGCCTCACACACTGCGCTCTGTGTCCAGGCCTCACACACTGCGCTCTGTGTCCAGGCCTCACACACTGCGCTCTGTGTCCAGGCCTCACACACTGCGCTCTGTGTCCAGGCCTCACACACTGCGCTCTGTGTCCAGGCCTCACACACTGCGCTCTGTGTCCAGGCCTCACACACTGCGCTCTGTGTCCAGGCCTCACACACTGCGCTCTGTGTCCAGGCCTCACACACTGCGCTCTGTGTCCAGGCCTCACACACTGCGCTCTGTGTCCAGGCCTCACACACTGCGCTCTGTGTCCAGGCCTCACACACTGCGCTCTGTGTCCAGGCCTCACACACTGCGCTCTGTGTCCAGGCCTCACACACTGCGCTCTGTGTCCAGGCCTCACACACTGCGCTCTGTGTCCAGGCCTCACACACTGCGCTCTGTGTCCAGGCCTCACACACTGCGCTCTGTGTCCAGGCCTCACACACTGCGCTCTGTGTCCAGGCCTCACACACTGCGCTCTGTGTCCAGGCCTCACACACTGCGCTCTGTGTCCAGGCCTCACACACTGCGCTCTGTGTCCAGGCCTCACACACTGCGCTCTGTGTCCAGGCCTCACACACTGCGCTCTGTGTCCAGGCCTCACACACTGCGCTCTCTCACACACTGCGCTCTTTCACACACTGCGCTCTCTCATACACTGCGCTCTGTGTCCAGGTTGCCCACACACTGCGCTCTGTGTCCAGGCCTGTCCACCTCCGTTGTACTTATAACCTTTGGGTCTCATAACTTTGAGGTTGAGAATAAGGAGTATGTGTCATGGAGATCGAAGCTAAAATTCCATAACGATCATAAACTTTAACACCTTTGAAAATTAAACATAAACAAATAGCCCCCCCCCCCCACTGTAAACATGAAAACCAAAGTATAAGTTTATACTCGATATGGTGTATGATCACTGCTTGAAGTTCTTCTGTTATGAAATATAAATGGACACTATAAATCTTGTATTATTAATATAAGTGAAATGTATAAGTGGTATATCAAAGTACGTGTTTACCAACTTGTATTTAAAACATTATTAAGATGCATGTGTTGGTTTGTAACTTACTTCAAAGAGGGATTTGGTAAAGTACAATACAGTATTATAAGAACAGAGAGATGTCATTAAATACAATATACGTTATTTCAAAGTGATTTCAAAATAAATAAAATCTATGCTCTACACGGGTTTTTTTAATAATCTTTTAGCGCAACAATTATGATTCAGTTTCCCCTATCATCTAATATCTAAACGGGAATACAATATGTGACGTTACACAGTTGATCATACAATGTATTTGTTTATCTCTACGACAATGCCTTGATTGCATGTGTTGTAAGTAAAGATAATTGAATTCTACCAAAGTGAATTCATTTCAGTAACAGCTTAATATTTAACAGTTTAATAGTTGTCGGTATAGTTTTGCAAGTCGGAAGAAATAACGGTAACTTTACATTTTACATAATAAGTTAGTCTCGTCTGTATTGCACATTGTTACATAGTTTATATATTCTGCATGGCCAGAAAGTAATACAATCATCCCATTCATCACTTGTGTTTTACGTCAGTTTTACTGCCTAGATAATGTTAAACACATTTCTAAGCATTCATGCGCAGATGGTGTACATCAAAGAAAATTATTACAGCCCTGGACGTCGCATCAACTTTCCTTTCTTCATACATCAATTTAGGCTACTGCTCGTTGACAGACGATGGTTGCTGAGAATCCTTCTATTGTATAACAGCGCATAACCCTAGGTATAGTCCTAACACAAACATAAACTTTAAAGAAACGTTAAATCGAATTCACATCCGTTTTTATTTTCATGGCTTTTGATTACATGGAATGTTTACATAAGTATCACTCATATACATCCGATATATATTTTAAGTCAATCATGTGTTAAATCAAAAATGACGTTCTGATCGT
Source organism: Dreissena rostriformis (assembly GCA_007657795.1). Taxonomy (NCBI): domain Eukaryota; kingdom Metazoa; phylum Mollusca; class Bivalvia; order Myida; family Dreissenidae; genus Dreissena; species Dreissena rostriformis. The sequence goes on from VMBQ01002203.1 coordinate 102,299, forward strand.
ATGTCTATTTTAAATCATATATGGCCTACATGTCAGATGGCAGTCTGTGGGTTAAAGTTTAAGTAACGCGCTAGTTGGACACGTCATCTGAAAACATGGAAGATACGGAAACACGTGGGTTTCATGTTTCGAATCAGACTGCAAGATCATTCCCTCACACAAGAAGGATATTCAGCCAGATAACGGTATTACTACTTTCTTTTTCATTTATCAAAAGTTTCAAGTAAACTATTTCTTCTTTGTCTTTTAGAACAGAACTTGATTATTACTATATTGAATGTGGATCATACTATATAACTTAGTAGATGTGAAGATGTAAATAATTGTAATGTTCTTTCAAGGGTCCAGGACCAAGCTATGGTGACACATAGGTAATAGGATTATGATTGTGTGTATCTTGTGTATAGAACTTACTTAGTCGAGAACTTACTTAGTCGTGAATATGATCTAAATAAGATGTGAAACATTGCTAAATAGAGAGCATTAGATATTTTGTCCTGAATATATTAACTTAATTACTGGCAAATCAAATTGCCATGTATAAATGTCTAGTATACATATTATTATCGAATTTTCATCTTTGCCTAAATTATCGATGGCTGATGAATCTCTTTTGTCTCCGGCTACTAATAAAACTTAAGTAGATAAATGACTAGTTTTTTAATGGATTAATTTGTTTAAGGGTAACTTAATTAGTAATAAGCTTATGCGTGGTAATTATATGTTTAGTTTTTCATTCTTATCTGATACGAATAAAACATATATGTCTTGAGCCTCTGCAGCCTAATAGCAAGGATACTGAAATCGTGAACGCTATTACTATGCTTTGTTTGTGACAACAGTCCAATTTTAAAGATGGGGATTTCCTTGCAACGTAAAAGTCGATACGTATCTTTGACTTTATAGTACCAGTAGTATTAGTGAACTTTAATGATTGTTTTTTAGTAATTACTTCTGGACATACAGTGTGGTTTGACTATCTCTTAAATCAGTTTTTTTTTGCATTGTCAAAGGCGGTTGAGACACCATGATACCATAAAAGTAAAACAAATTGAACCCTAGGTTTTATATCATAAATTGGCAAAAAATAATGTCACAACTTGATTCGCATTGTAAATGTATTAAAGTTATTTTTTTTAATGTGTTATGGAAACCATTTGAACAACTGACAACAGCGCGGATATTAATATACTTCTGATTTAATATGGAAACAATACATGTAGGACATAAAATTATATATTTTAATTAATGTATTCATATATGTATCTAAATTCAAATATAACCATGGCTTTAATATTAACGAGTTAATTTTGAGGTACGCATACCCATCATGATTCGAATAAATTGAAGTTCGTTTACTATGTATATTAAACCGAGCTGCTCGAAACAACCACCAAACACCTATATAGTTAATTCAGGGGCAACATCTTTATACGTTCAGCGCAAATCATCTCACATAAACTAAAATAAATGTTTTAATATGTTAAATACATGTAGAATTATTTTAAAGAAATAAACCCGAGGGTTATTAAATTGAACATATATCAGGTAAAACCATACTTAGGCATTTTCCTTTTTTATGTTAAGCTATGCGGAAAAGAATACGTACCGAAGATCGTTTTCAATATTCTTAACTATGCTATTCGTAGATAATATATAAGTTAAACGAATTCGTTTAAGCTTGATGAATATGTAAAACTGTTTAACCCCTTTAATGAGGGTCGTTATATTGTTAAAACAGGCCAGTTTTTTTTATCTAAAACGGTTTCATAATTTTAAGAATATTTATTGTACAAACGTATATACATAACTTACAATGACATGCAACCGTACACAAAAGGCAAATACGAATAATGAACTAACACGTTTTGTCACAGGGCACAATTAAACATGTTTGTGTGTTGTGCATTTTTCGGCATGTAGACATGGTATAAGCATGCAATTTACATCGAAACCACACATAAAACAACCACAATTAGTTGATCGCTAACTTGAACAGACATTAACAACTTGTTTTACACATTTCATTGTATTCAATAATTACTGATTTACGTTTTCCTTCAACTGTAAAAAACAGTTGACGGGTCATCTGTCACTTTTTCCTGGTCTGTGTACATTATTTACATGACATCGTCTTATTACTGATTTACAGTTCTGTTTTTAGACAGTCACATTCAAGTGCATTCACTAAACATAGTAAGTATAACATATATTTATCCGTACTGATACGTAAACTTATTTCGTAATACAAAAGTTTTAAATGCGAAAATATGAATTATTTCTACCATTCGTGTGACATGCAACATTATGATTGCTCCTGTATTCCTTGAAATACGCAAATGCATTCTTTAATAACAAGAATCCCCCCCCCAAAAAAAAAAGGTCACTGAAATAAACTTGTCACATTTGCGGAGAAGTTGATCTTTATTAAACTTACAAACCACTTCCCGCTATGTGCAAATATGGTATATATTATAGTATTAAGAAATAAGCATAGTTAAATATTTGAAAAAAGATAGATTTAAAAAAACAAAAATGTATATAGAGTGCACTCTTTCGTCTACAAATGTTTTCTGCGTTATACGTAACTGCTCATTCTTAACGGCAACTCCTTTTCCCTCAAACACTCATTCAGTCTTATGCACAGTTGGATAAACATAAGGATAGAAGCTTTCATATGAATGTAACCTTCATTATTTCCGAACTTATTTTGAAGTAAAATTGTTCTTAATGAATACAAATCGTGTACCGCACTCATTTGTATCGGCTATAGTTAGATTTCAGGGCTTAAATTTTCTAGCGGCGAATGCAAATAAGCGAGGGAAATATATTCATTCTAATGGAGTCAAAGAATTATTACTGCGACCCTTTCTAGCCCATAAACATTTCGATGGTCCGCTTTGTTTTTATTTCTTCAGTAAGTCCAGTTGTTGAAGCTGCCTATGCAAATCCTGGTAGGACTGAGTCGGCGGGGCCATAGTCTGCGCACACCTGTCACTCCACTGCACAACTTTCGATTGAAAATCACAATATGAGCCGTAGCAATGGCCATACTCCCTATTGTTCGTAATGTCCGCTCCTGGCGAGTACAACCTCCCTTCATGGAAGCAGCCTGGCCCGCTACTTCCGCCCAAAGCCGGACTTCCTACAGCGCCGCCTCCGAGATTTGGACCCATTGTTTCCTGGAGCTGTGACAAAAGTGATGGATCCAGCGCGGCAAGTGCAGCGTAATTTGGTCCAGCTCCTCCGGAACTCTGTGACCCTGGCAAAAGCATGCCCACGTCCCCAGTTATAGGAGCACCCAACGCGACAAACTGGTTGTAAAATTGGTTCATTGTTGCAGGATCGAGGGCCGCATTCAAGGATAACGGCGACTTGGGTGACGGCGTAGAAGGTTTAGCGATACTAACAAGTTGATTGAACAGCTGTACGTCACTTCCAGGAGATGATAGGGTTGGCGCCGTGGTGACGATAGTACAGTTGTGGTCGTCCCAGTGGATCACCATGCTCTCGTGGTTGCAATAGGACCCGTAACACCAGGATCCCGTCTGGCCGCGCTCAATTTCCGACAAAGGCTGGTACAACTTGTTATCAACGAAACATCCGCGCTTCTCCTCTACGGGAGTCGGAGTTGTCTTCGGCTGAAAGAATAAACACGTTAAGAGCATCAATTAATTTCACAAATATTTACCACTCATATTTAGACACTGTCAGAAGCAATAAATTGTTTTGTTTTCTTCTGTTGTTAAAGGTATTTATCTTGCTTGTGCTGTTTGCTGTTTGCTGGTTAATTATTCATCGGTCCTTATATTAGTTTGTGAACCAGCTGGTACTATAAAAGAGTGTATATACGGAAACACAATTATGATCAGTTTTAGCATGGACACACTTTGTGACAATAAAACTTATTTGAACAAAATACTACGTATGTCCATATAAAACACACGCACACACTAAAAGCAGCAAGAGCTTTTAATGTGTTTCGACAGAAATATATCAGCATGCATCAGGGGTTTTAAATTAGTATTAGAGATTATGTTTATTATTTCGTCATTATAAAAACTTATGCATGTACAAGTCGTACAAATGTGAGTATTCATTATTATTATTTATGTGATGCTTGCTCTATAAAGTGTATGATGAGCTATTGAAATATGTAATGACTGAAACAACACCAGATACTGAATTCATCAACGCTTGCAGCGCATATGTACCGTTTACGTCTCTGTTGACAGTGATGAAATGCGTTTACTGCAGATTAATTGTTATTTTTGAACGTCTGCACCTTACAGACAAGACAAATTGAAATAATCTGAATATAGAACCATCAACTGTACATTTATATTATTGTGTGACAGTGAATGGTATTAAGAAATTAAGTGTTCAAGCTGGTCTGGAAGTGTTCGGTGCAAAGAGGTTTAAAACTGATGCTTATTGTATGTATGCATATATAGCAGTTTGCAGTATGTTTATTTGTTTTGGTTCAGCTTTGAAAAAAATCATTACAAAAAATTAGTTACTCATTATTTCCTTTGAGGCGATCAACAAAAGATATCTGAGAACAAAACACCAACCAAACATTTAACACCTCTACAACGATTAGTTGGCGATGGGTTAGCGACTGAACGCTCTTTTTTTGCAACTGATTGTCGATACTCGGTGAACGTTTTTTGGGATGTTATACAATAAACATCCCTGTTTTTGAGAACGCTATTGTTTACAACCCGTTAGCTTATATAATATTACTAATATTGGAAAGTAAATGCCGCCTGTCAATTGCAGCCGCATCGCCGATACAGAAAGACCTGCAGCTAGTCACATTTGGTCTGTGACCAGTCAAAGGCAGCGGAAAAACCCCACTCAGTTTGATTTGAGATTGACCTGAGATCAACGCCATGGTATCGTAGTTAAATAGTGTGTTCTTGGCGTGAGATTTATTCGCAGAAACGAAAAGAAGACAATTATAAACGAATTAATTATATTCAGCTGAGTTCGCACTTGATATATATGAGGCACATACATCTACAAGCATTAAATGAATCTCTTTGTTTTACTTTTTACATTAACAATGTCCTAATGTTTTTGTTATTCATTGTGCAATGCAAAATCCGTGTTTTGTGTTAACATTGACAGATATAGATTTGCACTGAAATAGAAAAGTATCACATGGGTTATGCTTTTTTTTGATGACATTGGTATACTTATTTAATATTATGATAAAATTTGTTATTGGTGTGAAAGCCATATGTATTGAAAGCGAACATGTTTTATCGCAGTCCGAAAATTGCGTTATAAATGTAGCCAACCCAACAAAAGCAGTGCATTTGTTTACTATTAACGGTGTTTATATATATTACCAACGTATGTTTGGCTATAGGTCAGCGTGGCAAATATGGAGTTATAAAACAAAAAATATACCAAATAAGCAATCCCCGGTCAATAAATGTCCGCTGTGATTCTGACTGCCTTTCAACACAAGTTTTTGTTTTAATTATAAGACCGCCATTTCAGCGACAGTTAAGTGCATACATTGTATCGTGCTTGTGTATTAGCACACCTTTATCACGATTTTCTATTTTTAGATCCATGTATGACATTTACGATAGACCGTTAATTAGCCATGTATCCTTTACAATAGCTAATGTTGTCCTTATATGTATTGAGTTTAAATGTATACGCGGATCCTATACAGATAAAGCAGATCAACGTGAAAGATTGCAATTTAAATATTTTTCAGTTTTATTGATATCTTCGATGCCTGACATCGAGGGTAACAATGTATATAATGTTCGTATATGTTTTTTTCATTGTGACAAACAGATGCAATAAATTAAAAGAGAAAGTATTGTTCTGAATTACAGACTTGTTTTCTATATTACTGATTTACTTTTCATTTATATTAAACGGCTGATAAATATCGTTTTTGTACAACACTTGAATTGTGAATAGACATTTTTAGAACACATACTTAGCTATAGTTTGTTAAACAGCAAAATACAGTTTCGTACATTTTCATACATTCTACATATTCCTGCGAAAACATGTAAATCGTGCGAGTTTAAATATGAATCAGCGAAATTGTCAACAGCAAACATCATTTACCATAATCATAGTATATAATGATTACCAAAACGTTCCACAACCATACGCAATCCATTAATTGTTTAGATTAATATATTTACCTTTGTTGAAGGATTCGTGTCCCCATTTACAACTTTGTCCCTTGAGGCCGCCATCAGTATCTCCCCAAGTGTCATGTGCAGGATTGGCTTTTGGGCGTCCGCCAGAAAACCTGGCTTGCTAGAGGTTGTTGGTGCAACTGTTGTTGTTGCTACTGGAGCTTCTGTTGTTGTAGCTGCTTGAATTAACAAAGCAGACACTAATGACGCAGTAAGATTCGCAATATTAACCTTCGGATCAGAGGCAATGTCGACAGTTTGTTTCAGCAAAGACTGCCAACGTGCATTAAAATCTGGTGTGGCCTTTGGTACTGACGATGTGGATGCATTCGTCAAAATTACAGGGGCTGCCGTTGAAGTCTCTGGTCTGGTTGGAGCCGTTGTCAACTGCCCTCTTGCTGTCGTAGCTAGTGGGTTGGATGTCGTCACAGGCTTCAGGGTTAAAAGGTCAGTTAGGGACGGTGAAACTTGCGGTTGAAGCTGGTCGTTCCAGACGGGGGGCAAACGGTTGCCCCACACACTGCTCTCCGTTGTCCAAGCATTGCAGCTTACCAGGTACTGAGCACACAACATCAGCGCACACACCCGCCTGCAATCAAAACAATGTATGCACAATGCAAATTGTTAATGGTATATGACCGATGGATCTAATAATTTTGAGGTCGATACTCCATAGAAGTTTGTCGGGGAAGATCGAGACTGGAATTTAATTCCATAGCAGTTGATATTTCGAAGCAACACCATGTATTAACATTTTACAAAGTGTAAAATAAATCATTAGAAATTCGCCACCTGTAATGATCAAAAGTAAAGCATACGGCAATACTCAGAGCGGTCGATATAGAGTAAGACGACTGCTTGAAGTTCTTCTGTTTTGAAATTTGATTGGCCTATATAAATCACTTAATATTCATATAAGTGAAATATATTAAATTTAAATGCAAGTTCACGTTTACCCTGTTGTGTAACAATTATAACTTATTTGCTTGTGGTAATGTGTTACTGGGTTCAAAGACGGATTTTGCGATTTTACCGCACACTGTATGAGCGTATTTTTCCTATCTATATGCACTGGTATATAATATGTTAACAATTGACCTTATCCAAATTGTGTATGTATCAAAGGCAATGCCTTTATGGAATTGTTTTCAGCAAAACTAATTATATGTCACGAAAATACAGTCATTTGAGTTAGAGGTAAATAGTTTTTGGAATCGTTTCACAAATCGGAACTTACAACACTCATCACATTAACATAATTAGCGAAAAGTGTCGTCTTTATTAACCATTGTTACATCGTATGCTATATTCTGCGTGACCATTAAGTAATAAAAGCGCACCCATTATCACTCATTACTTGCAATATACATCAGTAATTCCGCCTACACAAATATGTTTCTTAACATTCATATGTAGACAATTAACATCAAAGAAAATTAGTATCGCAGTGGATGTCACATCAACTTTCCGTCATTGATGGTGCCTTCTACCCGTTGACAGAAGATGGTTGCCAAGATCTCTTCTAGATTGTAGGAGAGCATAACCAAACGGATAGTCCTTATAAAAACATACACTTTTAGAGAAACTTTTTTCATTGCTTTTGATTACATTGGATGTTAGTTATATGAATGATGCATACACATTCAAGTCATGTAATCGGGTATTTTACCGTTGATTTATGGCTTCTTTATGCGATGCATTACGATGATCTGGAATTTTGACTATCTGATTCTAGGTTTTAAAATATTGTCAACAAAAACATATTTTGATGAAACTTCTAATAATGTCATTTTACCGTGCCTCGCAAAGCTTTTATTATGTTGCTCTGTTGAAGAATTAAATTGAAATTCAATCAAATTTATTGTTTTCTAGCACATCTTTTGTATTTGAAATGCGATACTATGATGGTTAAGTTAACTCATACCTGGTGTTTCTGGATAAGTGTTATTTAACCCCATTTCGTAAGAGCGCGACACATTTTATAAATGAATAATTCTTCAACAAGTATTATAAACCTGTTCGCGGGAAGTTTCTTAAACAAATAAAAGGCAGTCTGCTTGTCAACTTGACCAGATTAAAAAAAGTCAATATTAAATTGACCAATACTTACAAGTCAAGTAACGAACATTGTTTAATTTACATGTCAGTTCATATATTTATGATCGAAGCATTATTATATTCTGTGTATAATTTTTGTTACAACACACTGTCTTAAGGGATGTTGTTGAAACAACAAGTAATTAAACAGTTACGCACATCTCATACACACACACAGACAGATCATATCATTATTAAGTATTTTTAATTGTGTCAATGTTTGCAATACACCCATCTACATCACAATTTATTACTTAGGCTTACACGTGCACTTCTTTCTTTCGAGATGGACTCCTCGTACGCCTGCTATATAAAACAGATTAACTGCAGGTATAAGTAATTCAAATATCGTTTAAAATGTATATGCTTTCGTGGTTTATTATTTAGTGCCTCACCCCGCGGGTCAATTGGGAATACTGTTTGTATTTTGCCCATGGTATGAAGGAGCTTGTGTACGAAATGTATTTTTAATATATGTTTGTATTTTATTTGTGTATGTTTACAATTGTGTATATGATATACTTTTAACGTATACTTCTTTTAGAATTCAATATCTTTTGCAATCGTATAAGTACTAATTTACGGTTCCATTTTATTGATGATCCCATAATTATAGTTCTCGGATAGTCTTTCAACATGCTGTAAACAAAGTCCGAGACCGTTTTAAAAAACTTCGCTGAGGTAAAATGCGGAATAATATTCGGTTGATATGATCTAGAAGTCTTATGAACATGATTGTATACCGAAACAGTCATTTGGCTGCGATGTTTGCTGAAATAGTAGTCCGCAGAAGTATACTATTTTTTAACATTTAATGTGACTAATAATTGAATATCATATATAATATCCTCCGGAGTCGCAAAATATTAGGTTGTTTCGAATCATTCAATCAGGAGTATTTCCAAAACAATAATTCAACAAGTTATAAGAATTATGCTTATATTATATACTGTGGATTTGTGATGAAAACGTTTGGTGGGAAATAACATGTGTTATTTCAATTGCTGTTGTTTTATGCAAAGAAAATGTTAACTGATTAGTATCCGAACGTCTGATCCATTTTTTTTCTATAAATTATTTGGCTTTTCGTGATGTATGATCCCAGCCTAATTTTCTTATTGTGTTATGACGCTGGTCATCCGTTTGCCTGTCTGTCCGTCCATCCGAACTGAAATATCATTTCTCTAATCAGAATGATCTATATGTTCGGTATGAAGGTTTTATATAATACAAATAAGAAATATTTAGATATATCCTGAAAGCAAGGACATGGCAATCCCTAACGCTTTTGCTACGCTTCGCTTGTGACAACAGTCAGATTTTAAGGAACAGGATGCAACATTAAAGAATGTAAGTATGATTTATTTAATTTTGTGTTTTCTAGCACTTAATTCGATTGGAAAAATGTTTGAAACCAAGAATGTTAACATGTTAATTTTCCAAAGAATGTGCATGGTAATAGATGATACTCTACTTATGACAATATAGTGGTTTAAATTGATACAAGGATTGAGCAATAGTGTGATGCTTTTAATATTACTAACGTTAATTTAGTACTGTATCTACACATTTGTTTCAGACTTTACTAAGAAAACTGCATTAAATTGTACTGTACTATGATTTGCTCATTTCGCAATAGTAGTGTCAGCATACTGTTTTAATAGTGACAATCTTTTACAAAATGTATTTATTTAAAGGAACTGACCTGTACATGAACGTCTGTTTAAATCTTAATTTTAAAGCCAGTGTACGTGTTCAGAAGGACTTGTCAGACATTGAATTCAAATAGGGCAACCCCGTGTATCAAGTTGTGTTTGAATATCCCGTGCTTACAGAAACTTTGCTGTCAGTCCTCTTGCCTTTGTCAGAAATTGGTTAAAGTGATAACTTACGGAAACTTGTTCCCGTAATCTTTACTTGTTATGACGTTCCAATGAAACAAAGATACAGAGAACTATCAATAGTGCGGATAATAGTTGCCGTGACATTGCTAAATGAACAGACGCATTAAACATGAAATTGATGGTTATTCTTTAGTCATATGTTTTAGATAAATAGATATTTAAATCAAATTAAAATACTAACATTAAAAAATGGTGATACTTTCCAGTAACATTTTAGCTTTTTTCGGAAATTGTGAAAAGTACAATACATTTTCAATTATCAGGCAAAAAGCTTGTTAACTCTTTTCAAATTGTCAAATATGAAAAGTGATTATTTTTTATATTAACGGTTCATTTACGAAATGAGCATGAAATGGCTTGCAATTAATAATCGTCGTTCAATCTTCTTAATACAGAAACTAAGAAACATTATAACATTCATATTGAAAGTGAAATATTTATATAGTTTGGGTAGGTGTTCGTTTCATTTCCTTTGTGTTCTTCAAAATCAGCTTTATAATAAACAACTATGATTGCATAGAAAGGATCGCAGTCGACAAGTACAGATTTTATATCTACATATTTCTTCTATAAGTGTAAGAAATTTGCCTTATTTATTTTGTAGATTTTAACATATATTTCTATTATGTTTTCGGCTTGTTTGTTTTCACAAACAATATTTGAAACTATTAAGCCTTGAACTCGAAATCACATATTTTATATTTGAAAAAGACAACGAAAGTTCTGGTTTAAAAATACTTATGTCGCATTCGTCGGACTTTGGGAAAACCATTGAATCTCTCGCTACCAACAGGGTTGTCAAGTGTATTTTCACTCCAATTATAGCGGTCGATATGGTAAGTGATTTTTAAAAGAATATAAATTTATCAGCATTGTTTGTACCTTCAATTGGTGTTTTCCCTCAATAGCTAGCTCAGTTTGGGCTCTTGCCATATTAATTAAGTCGGTTGATGATCGCATATATTATTTTAAATAAATGCCTAATATGATTAATTCGCTCATGACAATGGTTTTTAATTCTTGCTTTAATGTCAACAAAAATATTGTTCTTACTTAGATCATAGAAATCACACGACATGTTGAATATCTAATGGTTAATTTTCGTGATTAATGGATGCTTAGTCTAGTTAACAAAGTGATTAATTACTGAGATTGTATGTTCTATTTGCAGATATGATCATGCCTATGGTAATTTTGGTTTACTTGTTTTGCACTATGAACTTTTAAATGGCGCTCATTTGATGGTTTGAATCAACGGTATTGTTGTAATTATGAAAACCCAGCATAACTTCAGCTAACAATGCATTCCTATGCTTGACTTTTGTATTTGAAAGTTTGACGTGTAAAGCAATGGAATGTGAACATTCTCTTCTCTTATGTTTATTGACAATTTCTTTTGAAGAGAAATACTATAAATGTAAATCTTCCCAAATTTATTATAAAAACGCATACCTAGTCTCATTACGCAATTATTGTATCACAATTTACGAACCTAATTTGCATTCATGAGTAAATTATTACTATAACCACAGCTTAAAGTGGTACTAATTGACCTCGCGAGAAGCTAGAAACCTTATAGTTATTGCCAAAATGCCATATGCCAAAGACACATTTTCGTTCGCGTGAGGCTTAAGATCAAATACAAATGCTGTATGCATCCGTTTGCAGGGTTGTAAAATCATGTGTATGGCAAGTTTAGCATCAGTTTATGAATGGATATAACATCTGAGTTACGATTGTTTCTTTCATATGGAAGCAAACACTGTTTACAGCATACACCTCTTTACTAAGAGAAAGAGAAATTGTTGTCCGTTTAGCCAAGCATTTAATCAACATGTAACAACAATATAACATTGTTAAGCGAAATATATAAACATCTATTCAATTAAACATTAGCAATTAAAATTAGAAAATATTTCAAGAAATGCATAGTAAGTTTTTAAAAAGACCTGCGGTGTGTTCTTGTAAAACATCAGACCAAACAGAGATTACAATTTAGAGAAGTGAACTTTATTAACACAAATTAGCTGTGTCGTTTGCATTAGTCAAACGACCGTAGCATCAGTATGAATTAACTTGCTTTTTTTGAGATGCATACCTATTACCTGTAATTATACCACATGATTCCAAGTTCTGTATTCTGTAAGCGTGTAGGTGTTTTTACTTCGCTCCTAAGAAGTAGAAATTCAGTTGCTTTTTTGATAATTCCACCATTGAGTTATTAACATGCAAGTAAATCAAAGTTATATTCGACGTTATTGCTTTTTAATTTTAATTGCGATTCTACGAAGTTGAGGCTAATTTTACATTTGTCTATTGTCTGATATAGATGGGTTAAGTGTGCGGTTTGGCATGCATATCAGTCGGTTTAAACCAAAAATATTTTTTACATCAACTGCTCCAAGGCGTTGATCCAAAAAGTAATGAATTTGTATTTTGTTTCTGTTCTGTACGTTCTAGTACGTCATTGCTGTGATTGATTATTCACGGGCTAAGTGTGAAGTAAGGCATGCCTTCAAACTGGGTTAAACCCAAAGTGTATTTTTTTATTATCGTTCACAGGCAGTTATTACAGCGTATAGCATCCCTTTATGTTTAATGTCGTATTTTATGTATAGCCTTGTATTGTATAGGAATCTATATAAATTTCTTTAAGTAAAAGACTAGCAGACAAACACGAATTTATCTCTTGATAATTTGTCTGGACTTTCATATTATCTTTTTATTAATGAACGTTTTATTGACCATTTTAAGTTTTCCAAATAATTTTCATTTGAAGTCGCATGCCAGGTATTGAAATTCTAGAAATATATTCAGGAGTACAATTCGTCTTACCATCCGCTAGTCTTAATAAAATAAAATATAGTACATGCATAATACTTTGAACTGTTTAATAGGTGGTCTTTTTCTTCGATGTTAAGACATTGAATAAAATATTTTGGCCAGTTGTCATATTTAGTATCTCTTTAAGATCTTAGTGTATTAACTTGTATTCAATAGATTGAATAAACACGTCAAACGGAACGTGATGTTCGGCGCAATGCCCTGAACCAAAACGGTTAACAACTGTATACTTTTTGTTTAGTTATATATTCAAATGAAAATAAATGTCACATAAAAGTCACAGTCCCTTTTTACGACCATCCAAATTTAGACAACATTCTCAATTCTTTGCTTATTTTATATGAATTTTGTTATGCGAAACGATGCTTGACTGACACTTTAGAATTAATTAATCCCTTATGTAATATGGAATGTAAATAAGTTGAAGCCAGTTAGTTATGTGACACGAACGCAGCTCGTAATTACTGAAAATTAACTTAATCTGTCTCAACGATGACAGCACGACTGGGTATAAATAATTTCTTAACTGACATCATATTATCCTTAAGCATCATGATATATTAGTCAAACCACGTGACATGGCTTTCAAGAATATAAGACTATTCAGTACTCACCTTATGGTATCCTATCATACCGCAGCAATTAATGGCTCGACTTAGTGCACAAATACTTGTTTTTAAATCATCCAACAATATCCGTATTGAAACGAGTGTTTCATTATAATTATGACATTTCTACAATGACGATATCTCTATTATGCAAGAGATTCGATTACCTCAATATTTGATTACATCATTTACATTTTAGTTTTCTTATTTAATTTATATTATATATACAATTTAATTTATACATGCTTTTATACAAAATGCAATGATCGTTTGTGTTGGACATAACTTGTACATATAAATAGTATATATTGTGCTTATGTATGTGTAAAATGAATGTAATTGTGTGATAAAGAACTACCATTTGTATCATTATTAATTGGGAGCTAAATGTGTTTTATTACGGCCTAACAACTTTTTAAACTTATGCCTTTAATTTACCGTTTCAAACGTTCACCCTTGTTTTAATCCTTTGTGTTGGTAATTGAGTGTTTTGTTTTCTTCTGTAAATATAGGCAATTGATTATTTGCGTTATAAAACAATTTTAACAAGGATTTCTCTCCTAATTATGTTTTGGTTTCATAAGTCCTTTATCAAATCAAATGTACTTTTTCAGGAAAAACAACACGAGAATTAAACGAAATAATCATGCACGCTTTTGCACATTTTAATATTAAATTAATTCATTAAACCTGACAGGGCAATCACATAAAACACCAGAGCAGTGGAAATAATTTAATTGTTTATGCGTTTCACTTCAAATGTGACTGAAACGGAATAATTGTAGAAAGCATAAATTAAAGAACAAATTAACTTTGCTACCTGCATTAAATACACGAGAATGAATGTTTCCCTAAAATGATCAATAGTTTATACCGCTGAAGGCGGTGTGTTACCAAGTACCGACGATATGAAAACAGATCAATCAAACATGCAATTTAGATACGTTATTGGTTGGGTTTTCTATTGACATATCATTTTATCATACCGGCCATTATTTGAACATAAGATTATCAGTCCTTAATTGAATTAAAAATTGCTATTGTCTTCTCATATTTTCTTAACTGATTACAAACAATTTTGTTTCAATTTTTCAAAAATATTAAATATTAATAAAAAGTTAAATATAAAAATATCATCACTAGAATAATAACTTCTTTTCAAAAAGATGTGTTATTTGATTCCCATAGATATAAATTATTGATAACTACCGTAACACAGCACACTATAATGTTTGTTAAATAGCATTTGATTTACTTCTCATAAATTTAAACAGTTAAAAACAAGAGGAAAAAAAATATTTTTTTAATTGCAGATTTTGAGTGATTGCTTTATTGTACCGGTTTATCAACTCGTGAATCATCTTTAATAATTATTGCATACAATGCATCTTTATAACGGAATTCGAATTACTTACATGGCGTTTTGGCGTATATTCCGTCAAAGGCGACAAGCCACGTTCAAATGACAACCGACAGTTAACTAGTGTGTTTTAACGTAGCTTGGTGTTGTTAACGTCATGTTCCATTACTCAGACTTGCTTGGAGCATATTTAGTATTCTTAAATAGTGGTGCCGTAAAACACGAGTTTAAATAATATCTAACGTAAAGTACAAATCAGTTTCAAGCGAAAGTAAACACTTGATTTTAAAGGGACTTGTTCACAGATTTTGGCATAATTTGAAGTTTGTCTTTAAATTGATAAATATAAACATCAGGACTAAAGAGCTACAATATAAAAACAAAAATAAAAATCAAAAAAAAAGAAAAAAAAAAGTAAACCACACCATGGCTCGAACCACTGACCCATGGAGTAAAAGCCAAGCGCCGAAACCACTCACCCAACCTATTATCACGTGACTATGTGGGGTATTCAGAGTTTAGGTTCGGGTCGTCGTTGCATCTTTACGGCTACATTATGTGCTGACCTGACCATCTGTTTTCACATGGGTTGCCATTTTATTAATACTTTGTATAACCATCCACGTGTTGTTACAAAATATAACGATAACACAAGAGATCGAAATTTTTAAATCGTTTCGCGTCTGAGACGCTTTATAATTTAATCTATTTCTACCGATGATTTTTTGAAAACGAAAGTTTTTTTTCAGAATAAGTCTACGGAATAAGTGTTATTTCGCACACTGATGTACATTGTTCATTTATTTCTTGAATCTGTGACAAAAAAGTTGATTTTGATAAACGGTGAACAAGTGCCTTTAATATCAATCGACTTCCAGCTTCCTCGCGTTTATACACATAATATGAAGCCTGCGCCACATACCCACTAAAATTACCCTTTTTAAGTACATGTATTTTGTGGGGTTTTTTCAACTAAAACTAAACAAATTATGTCATTATGAAGTTCTTTTTCAATTTAATCTTAAAGCCGGCCGAGTTGTTATTTCTCACAACAATTCGGTTTTCTCAACTGACCAGAATTGATCAGTATTTGTCAGATACATTCTAAAGCTAAACTCTTCCATACTGATCCAAAAAGCCCTATCTTTGAACTGAATTTGGGCATTTCTTGACCGATTTTGACCAATTTTTTTGCACATCCGACATAAATACCATCACATTTTGACTCATAATCACTTTTTTGCGACACATAACAAAAATGGGTAAATTACCAACATCAACTCGGCCAGCTTTAAATAACTGTTGACAGTAGTGAACGTTAAGAAACAACTAAAGACTGAACGGTGAGGTATCGACAGAAACACAGTTGCATTTGTGACGTAATCACCTCATCTAATTAAGTTTATTAACATTTAAAAAAAATACTAAATCATATAGAAATCAGTAATGTAGGATATGATTATTGTATAATTTAGTAGACATTATTATCCTAAAGACATATACTAAATATTAAATCATGCATAAATTATGTTTATAAAACGGTACTGTCATTAGTAAATAATGCAGAAATTATCTTCATGGAATATATTCAATTATACTTATGAAATGAAATTATTATTATTATTAAAATAGATACATGTGACGTAGTAGCCTAAATCCAGTTAACATTTGAGAGGGTCAGTATTTACAAACATAAAATGTCATGGCGTGGCAAGCTTTATTACAAGTTACGTATTAATCTACCAAGCCTTCCACCATGTACTGTCAACTAATGGGCCAAAAATGTCATTTACTAATCAAACTATTTCCTTAAGAGGTTTGACCTTTCCTGATATTACATATTACTGTCTGTTCCACTGCTATATAAGGTGTCAATTTGTTGATAGTAAATCAGTATCACGCACAACAGGCAAATATGTAGTTACGCTATTTCTTGCTGTATTGGGCGAGGCCACGAAGGTGTGTATATTAGAAATGCAATACTGCTGCAGCTTCTGGAGTTTCACTTCCTTATATTGAATTCCACAACAGTTTGATGTGTGCTGCGTGGATGCAGTAACTTGTATCCCCGTACACTTCTTTAATGTTGTTATATTTTCAGCCTTTAGAGGCTTGTAGCGGTATTGTTATTTTTATTATTTTTGGAAGCCGTACTGTACCGTTTTGGCAATTGGTTCCTTGCCATAGATAAAGGACAACGAAGGTGTGTATATTAAAAATGCAATACTGCTGCAGCTTTTGGAGTTTCAATTCCTTATATTGAATGTCTTAAAATGGGTTAAGTTAATTTAGTAACGAAAGAATAAGACATGTCTGTTATCATCCGTAAGACTTTTTTAAATGGCCAATTTCCTATAAATATCGACTAATAAAAATATTCACCTTAAACATGTCTATGCTAATGATTGGGGTTTACATCCGTTTGAAATATAGCCGAACCTCATACATAACCAGTAATAATAACATTTATAACATAATTTTTCAATTGACAGTAGAAAGTCCACAACTGTAATAATGAAGTTTGTAATTCTCAAAATAAATTCACACAGCTTGCGCCGCAAGAAAAATAATCTGTCAAAAATATTAACCAACATTTAACAAAAAGTAACATGAAACATTTCCCCACAGGGTAGTTTAAATTTTCCTAAATAAGTATGATTAGATTAATGACATTTTGATTTTCGTGTTTACAGTATGTGTCCTTGTTTTCCGAGAAAGGAAATGTAAATCACAAGCATGATGTGTGCATGGAGTTGTCTGATACGCATATTACGCTTTAATTTGAAAAGAAAATGGTCAAAACATTGGCACAACACATTTAGACACTACAGATAAAGATAACAACAAATGCATATCTTTCTACTTGAACTGCCTTATAAGTGAGTAGGCACTTATCGCGTGAAGTTTACAGTTTAAAATGTTAAATAAATTATATATTTCAAAATGCAAAGGCGTTACAAATGCTTCATATACGGTCCTCTAAATAACCTGGTCATTGTTTGACGATACAAAATAGAACCGTCATGAAAAGCCAGTGTTTACAAACAGTATGACTTGGGGGAAGTTTTACATGTTTTTAAGAAGGTGTCCAAATAATCAAATACATTCAGCTTGTAGGAGATAAATTAAACTGAAACCTCTACAATATAATAAGACAAACCATTTAAATATATGTTGTTGTTTTTTTAATGGGGATTTTTACTTTTCAAATATAGTTTTGACGGTCCAAACATGTCATTTCTAAGGCAAAAAGTATAACATTAGCCTTTTAAAGAACAAAGGCGAGGTCAAAGTGTATCTGTCACGTTCGCCATTAGAGCTATATTTGAAATTTTATTGTCA
This sequence comes from Dreissena rostriformis, assembly GCA_007657795.1. Lineage (NCBI taxonomy): Eukaryota > Metazoa > Mollusca > Bivalvia > Myida > Dreissenidae > Dreissena > Dreissena rostriformis. Next base: position 120,633 of record VMBQ01002203.1, read on the forward strand.
CGTTGCATACATAAACAAGAGGTCGCCTAGGTGTAAAGCGCGTGTTGTACCAACCACTGCGGTAGCCGGACAGCCATAACCTCTTATAATTTTAATCGGATGCGTGTAAGTAGCTATCATATTTACCTGATTATACGGTGTGTTTCTTTGCTATCCATACTATCAGGGCTATAGCCAGTAGATTGATCCGGGATTCCGGAATTTGATACGGACATTTTAAACTCCTACCCTGCTGTAATTTAAAGATTAACTTACATTGATACAAAATCATACTAGTATGTTTTAAAGTCACAAGCAATATCCACAATCCGCAAAACACATGCTTTCCATAGGCGCTGATTGGCTTTTAATGTAGATAGATGAAATATGATTGTCAGATGTGTGTTACGTCACTGAAATGATATACCATGCGCCAAATCAATAATTATTCTTCAGTATAAAATGATTCATAAGATCTGATCGAAATAAATCGCAGAGGATTATCATATTTGATAAATAATTGTCGATACTTTTTAATACTATCCTATTTTGTCCATAAGTGGTGAATTAAGAATGTCATTAATGATTCATCTAAGATTGCTTTATGCACACTTCTGTTAAGAGTTAAAAGAGATTTCAACTATTTTTTTTCTTTTTTGCTGTTGGAACATGTAGGTTCTGAAATCCTGTCAACAAATACGGATTAAGCTTTTAATTGTTTTATTTATTTCATCGTGCCTCAAACATTTGAAATTCTGTTTTCTTCTGAACATTACACCATTGTGTAATTTATAAATACATCGAATTTATAATATACTTTACTAGTTTTTTTTTATATATATATATTGGAATCGCGATGCTATGAGGTGAAGTTTTATTTAGACTTATTTATTTTGTGATTATTTGTTGGCAAATTGTCACATTCGGCATGCCTTTAAACCAGTTTATCCCGCATTTCTTTTAAATATTTGTCAAAATTAATTGACACTTAAGCTTAAGGTTACCAAAGGATTCATAGAAAAGCCAAACGATTCGTACATGGTGACAAGTCATTATTTCAATGTTACATTGACCTTATTTCTAGCATAATTGTCGAAAATTAATTGACACTTATGTCAAAGGTTACACAAGAAATCATAGAAATGTCAAAATATATGTAGATGGTGACAAATAGCAGGTGATAGCGTGGTTATAATGGCATAATAGCACATACGTGTGAACGAATTCTCTGCTAAAGTGACATGTTATTACTAGCAGTGTAACGCATGGCTGAATACACATCTGGACATCAAATTACAAAGATCCCATAATGCTCAGGTACATGTATATATAAAGTTAAAGTCCCGAACGTGCATATGTATTTGTTCTAAGAATAATGTACAAAACATTGTGAAGCAGCACATTGTTAAAAGATAAGTGTTCATATGCTAAAAATAAACAATTATAATTATGAGCCGTTGATGAGATATAGCCCGATAAATGAATGTCTAGGATCCAAACATGTATAAAAGTGTCATTACTTTATTTAAATATACATCATTAATTTAGTGTCCTTAATAGTATATGTATTGTGTAATAAGTAAGTGTCAATATAGTTAAAGAAGGATAGTTAAATTATAATTGTATGCATGATAATAAATTCAAATGCTCAATATAAAATTCAAATAAACGAAGGCGAGCTTCATAATTCTTTAACGATAATTGAGTGTATAGTAATTTTGATGCCGTATTTCAAGCGTCTATACACGATAAAATGTCATCATTTCATTTTTGTTATCTCTTCAAGCTCTGTATGATTTTGAAAAAAGAATGTTATATAATATATATTTAATTTCTTCTAATGGCACCATTTATGGACGTGTTCGGGTGTTGACAAAATGACAATATTAACGAAAATTGTCGTAATTAAAAAAATAATGTATGAATTATATTGGAAAAAAATAAATGAGCACCTTACTAGTCAATGGTTACAAATATGTTCTTTACTGAAAATCATCAATCGGAAAAATAATTAATTAAGCGTTTGTATGGCTTTGTTAATGGATTATTTAGCTAAGCGTTTAAACTAATTTCTCAATTTAAAAGCCTGCGTGGTGGATGTGGTAGCGCTCTAGCTTTTGCTTCTAGAGGTTAAGGGTTCGTACCACAGGACAGTCACATTATTTTATGTTATCCTTTTCTTTCTTATTGTTATAATTTTTAAACTATGTCAAATATTACAGTTATTTAAGCAGATTTGTATTATGACATTTTTTAAACTATTAAATTATGTTAGCAAATGCTTTCTTTACTTCAATCAAATCCAAAACAAGTTTTAGCCGATACCGACACGTTAACTCTAATTTTTGGTCCAACCACAAATTATGTCTATGTTTTATGTGAACACATTTGAAAAGAAAAGTAGGGGTTTTCACAATAGTGTGCATGTCGTTTGTACATAAATAAGTTTTCGACAGTACAATAGAACATTATTTGCACTTGTATAAAACTATATTTGTTTACAGTTGTGGTTTGCGTGAATTTATAATTTCACCAAAACTGCACTTCAGCATGAATGGGTCTGTTTTATTCACTTAAATAACCGCAAACCGCAGACTCAACTGTGTCAAAACATACACGTAGGTTTAATTGTCACCTTCATTGTACCTGTTATCCTCCATTTAATTATGACTTCGGCAGGTTTTGTGTCATATTTCAGCCGGAATGTCGTAATTTTGCTCGCCAGTCGTGCGGTTAATTACTGTGAAACTAATTAACAGGCACAGGATGTCGCTGAAATGCGTTAGCGATTATCTATCGTTCGGACTTGGGACAGCGATAAATATGTCATACCTTTAACAAATGACGTTAAAAAGACTATATAATTGTATCATTGTTATAATATAAAAGTTGTCTGTGTGCACAAATCTCTGAGTATATGAATTTGACAGTTGTTATGAGATATTCATATTTATTTTACATAATCAGCAACAATACAACGTTGTTTATCACGTATACTTATTAACAATGTGCTGTATTTTGCATCCTGTATATCATATAAATTAAACGTTTTTCAATACCATATTTGTTTTACAAATCATCATTTTTGCAATGTTTGAAACGGGGTGGTGTTTAACATGTGTAAACAAAAAATATAAACTATTCCATTTACTTAATATGTTTCTTATATAATGTAATTTATTAAATCCAACAATATAAAAAGGAAAAGCAGAATTGATGTTTAGGATTATTACGAGTAAACAAATCTTTAAGATTTGTCATTATGTTGTCATTAACCTTTTTGCTGTTGATAATATACACACGTGCTTGAACTTTTAAAACAGTAAAGGCAACTATATTAGCAGACAAGATAGATAAAGTTATTGTAAGGTCGCCGTTCATTATTTGTTTCTACAGCTATTTTACAAATGAGCTTAATTATTAGTAAATGCAAAACATACGTGTATCATTTTAAAATATTTTCAACAAATATTCATCGAAATCTAGCAAAGAACAAACACATACATCATCTTTATGTGAGAGATAATAAATGACATGCTTTTAACAGCAACTTTATTATGTAAAATATAAACAATATGTTATCGGGTGTCACTAACAAAAATACATTACTCCACCCACCATTTAACCCTGGTATATTTTCGTATTGGTATACGTATGTTGCTCCCACGTTTAAAGTATATTTTTGTTCAAATTAAGAACTCAACTTAAGAATAAAATCAGCCATCAAAATATATTTTATTTAAAATAAGTAGAACTGTAACACAGCAAGAAACCTTTAGTTTATTGCTCAAATAAGTAACATTCTTTGCTTTTGCGAAAAAGTATATAAAAAAAATACCGCAAAGTGGAAACGATCGTACATCCTTTACGGCGATGGTCCCAATAAACAATCACATCGGTTTATATGGTATAAATTGTATTATGCAATTAATGGATTCCGATCAATCTATGTCGTGTCAATCTCTCAAGAGTACGTATACGGTCATTGTTGCACTAAATATATAATGAACCCCCTATTCATCATTCATTTCATAAATCTTGGCACGTTCGTGAACGGTTTTAATTGCATTGTAGAATTAATGAACCGCTTCTAATATGCGACCAGCAAACAATATTAGTTTATAAGGTATACAGCGAAATATAGAAGTAATACGCACTTAAATATCGGCGTAGCAGGTAAATTCAAAGGTTCCTTTATCTCATATCGGCGTTATTGTAAGTATATATAAAAGGCTGCTGATACGGTTGTATTTTATAATTAAAGTAATGAACCCCTATCAATCCACGCCTACACTTATCATCAACCCTTTTTCGCTCGTTTCAATTATCATTGCGAGGGTGGGGTTTATAAGTTTATAAGAATGATGTTCGTCTGTCTGTTTGACTACAGGCATGCCAGTTAAATTTCATTTACATATTCTAAATAAGTCGATGCAAATGTTCAATTACAAATACCGGCACTTGGGGTCTAATAAATGTTCTTATGTAATATATGTGTCAATGTAATTTATGGATATGCGGACTATGGTTTATATGGTCATGCAATATTTATAAAAGTAGTGTAATTGATGTAAAAGCTTGATTATCTGAGACGTATGATGCAGAAAAAATATCCAGAAAATCTGTGAAGCATAATGGTAATTGCTTAAGGGAAATGCACATTACTTTACATACAAGATTAACATATGCTAAGCAATTTATTGTAACAGTAAATAATAATATTTAATTGACAAATATAGAAATATTTAGTTTATTCAGGATTTTTAAATGTCATCGGTCCCATCGATGGCACTCAAGTTCGCATTCAAAGGCGTACGGACCATAAAGCATTCGAATGAGCCAAATCGCGGCCTAAAGCCGCTGGTAACGGTAATTTGGCAAGCTTAACATGAGTTCAATTATTGAACAGATTATATTCTGTCAATATTTCACTCATTCATTATATCCGATTAGTTTATAAATTGTAATTTTTTTAATGATTATTTTGACTGAACGTGTCACTTTAAGGATGCCTACTAGCCTCCTGTTTCTGTATGTTCATGCAAAAAGGAGAAACACAGTTATTGTTTGATTAAGTTGCAACTATAATAACATTGTTATATTAATTTTTAGTTTACATAACGGGAATTATTCTCTTTTAAAGGTGCACCCTTTTGTTTTTAACTGATGAGTAAAAGATCAAATACATTAAGTCGTGTATTAAGAGATACCGTTTTTGTTTTTGTTTTAAAAGTGACAATATTAATCATTTTGTGTAAATTTAGTAGTGAGTAATAAGTTGTTTTTGTTTTTTTGTGCATTACAATAATTTTGAGTGACTCGTTCGTTTGATTCTGTTTTCAATGCATTTTTTCCAGTGTTAAATTGGTGGTATAGTTGCTTTCCTCTATTCACTGCTAGTTAATATACAGTTATAGGAAGTGGTAGTAAGTGTGTAGTGTGCGCATCATTAGTTATTTAGTAACTTCATAGTCTAGTAAACTGTTGTGTGATGGTTTTAAAGACCAAATCCGTTACTTTTATTCAAATAATATTTATTTTTGTAAAACATTACTTGTGTTCCGGAATTATTTGTGCATGTAATTTTTAATTGTGTTTTTGTGTTTTACTGTATCATATGTTTGCTAAACAGCAACATCTGGACTATAGTGTAGCAAGTAAAACAAATAAATAACTTGCATTATTCACGAAAGTTTTATCATTTACGGATGCAGAAGATCTGATGAAATTTATGATGCAGTATGGACAAGAGTGAAAGGAAAATATGAAGAATCTGAACCTCTGGATGGAAATGGTGAAGTTAACAACCAGACCTGATTGTATGAGGTTAGATGCCCACTCCAAGAGAAATCATACAGCAGTGAGATTATCTTTCTTTAAATTCATCAGGTAAAATATAAGCAGCCAATATTCTTTGAAGGCTTGGAAAAAATGCCAACATATCTGAATTATTGGATAAATTTGATAGCACTTACAATGAAACTAATTTATGAACCAATCGTCTGACCAATGAATCTATGTTACGAAAGTTCTATGCATGCAAACAGGGAGAGTGAGATAACCAAACACAATATTGTGCAAAACTAAAATATATTTGCCCGGGCAGTAGAAATGAAGATGGTATCAATGAAAGATGATATATTGAGACTTCTATTTTACCAAGGACTGTCTTCTAGACTAAAGCACTTGCCAAATTTTAGGTTTGAAAGTTTTAAGAACTATGATAAATTGAGATTATAATTAAGAGCAAAAGAAAGTGAACTGGAGGACGAATAAAAAACGACATAGTAAGATGTAACATCAATGTTAACACAAACAAAAAGAAAGAAAAGATTGAGTTACGACTCGTTTAAATGCCTTCACCCCTCGAAAAGCTGAAAACAAGAATTTACACACTTTAAAAAGACACACCTTCAATACCATGTAAACAACAGGCTTCACAAGAAGATTGCATAGCAGCAAAACAGGTTGCACGTCATGTTCAACAAAGGTCTCATCAAACTCAACAGACACTAAACGCAGGTCAGCAAAGAATCAATGCAAACAATCAAACACCTTCTACTTGCTTGATTAAAAGTAGATTTGTAAATATTTGAATTAACCATAAAATAGCTGAAATTGCAAATTGATAGGAAGACGGAACCGGAAACTAACTACCCAAAACTAAAAAAGCTGTCACAAAACTGCCTATTTGTACAAAGTGGAAAACGTATACGGGGGTAACAAACCTATCATTATTTCCTTACTGGTTATATCTATCGTGATATAAGACTTACTCTGTTTGAAAACCTGTTTTCTTTCCTACCCATAACAGTGCAACTGTTTCACTTCGGTATGAAAGACGGAACACATGAACATAATTTAACAATATTCAAATATGTCCAGGCACACATTAGGGACATTTAAAGATGTCATAGATGTATAGCTACTGTCTATTGTATTTTTTTCAGTCTATTTTTTCTCCATCTCTTCACAATGTTATGTTAAATCCACCACTTTGCATAGGTCTGATTATTATGACGCTCTACTTAACAAATTTGTGTATACCGTATACATGATTCTTGATTTTTTTCTACCATAATCTCTTACATTGATCTCACATGTTTACATAGCACTGCAGCAAGTCTTTTAAGGAACTTGTATTGATTTTTTTACATTAATGCAGAAAGGTTTAAATCGAACTAAACATCTGTAAAAACAGATGGGTTTTTGTCTAAGATTTTACGCGTTCGTTAATAACACCTGTAAATAATTTCGATTGGCAGTTTAACAACGTGATGACCTCTTTGGATCGGAACTATACATTTATTTTATTTGTCAGCTGATTCCCAACACAACCACTTAAAAAATATAACTTTCCTATTTCTTTGAGTTTGACTTCTAAATCACAAATCCGCTTGACTACTTTGTCCAATTGTGAGTTTATGGCCGAATTACTTGACTGATATTTATCGAGTTGGTACAGTTATTATCGATTCAATCGGCCCAGTATTGGTGACAAGATGGCATGGTTTTTGACGTTGGAATAGCTCATTTAAAATGAAACTCTGACCTTGAAAGGTAGGTGTACTTTTATACACAGACTGCGAGTTGAACTCAGGATGAATGCACAACGTAGAAATGAAGAAAAGTGTATAGAAATATGGACGCACTTTTGAAGAAATTAAGAACAATACGTGTAATATTTCCTAAATTACTAAAACCCATTTAGGTCTTTTACTTGCATTTAATCATGATATTTAATGCGGTTCGTGATTTGCATAAAATAACATGGAATCAATACTTTATGCTGTCTTTAAAAATAATAACATGTGATCAGATAATAAAAGTCGTCTGCTATTTCTCTTGAATCGCAGTATTACATATTATCTCGGAGGAATTAATATTTGAGAGTCCTAATTTCTCGATAGGTAATTGGTTGAAGCATATTCTGAATGTTAAAAATGCGTTGAAAATGATACAATTATCAAGGGATGCCACTCAGTCTTGTTTACTTAATTTACATCGATAGTAGTCCGCTCCTTTTAGCGCCATTTCAGTCTTTAGTCAGTAATAATCAGGAATGGACGTAAGCTTTTATTTGTTTATTCGTGGTAAAATGGAAAAAGGCTGATACTGGGTTACGTTCTTACGAAAAAAGTCGAAGAAGCCATCTTTGATATCAGAGGATATTTTGAATAAAACAAGAGGAGGCAGTGTTGAAAACGCATGTTGAAAACGCATAAACACAGAAGAAAATTCCTGTTTATACGAGGTCGAGCAACTTCAAATGGAAATAAAAGAACGTCGAAAGTAGGGCGAAAGCGGCTGCAGATTGTGATATGCGGATAATGAAAGATTTTCAACCGTTTGGGACTGGGTTCAATAGGCCCCGCTTCGATTCTAGATCTTCGCGGTCCTGCGACCATTTGTCAAAGAGTTGACCTCAAAAAAATGTCGTCCGAATTTATGGAGTTAGCCACAGAAACATCAAATGAGGTCACGATTTCGCAAACAATTAAATCAGAAACAGTTTTGAAATTCTCAGACATTCAGGTGAAGATCACTCAATTGTGGCCTCATGCATTCGTTCCCAATCATTTGTGTAAACTTTCGGACATAACAAACAATGATCTAACAATTACCAAGTTTATAGCCCGTTATTGTGCCATAATCATTCACATATTCAACATGAACACCATATTGCTGAAGGAAATCAATCGCCGAGTCACACATTTACGATCAGTGTTTCGCTCATTTTTGCCTGTGGCAAAATATACATTTATCAGGGGGTTCTCATTGATATTCAGTGTGGAAATAGTATCTGGAATGACAGCTTGAATTGCTTATCGGATCAAACCAGTGACAGCTCGACGGACGGCATCGCGGTCAAAACATCGTACGTAGTTTTGCTTGGAGTTTCCATGGGGAAATACTCCAACACGTCTCCATATCTGACGCGGATCGGTGCGGAAATACGTGTTCAGCCCCGGGAGCATCGTGATCGATCGTTCTTCTGCATCCCCAAACATGAAGGCCTGAATATCGTCCTACGTTTCTTCTGTCGACAACACACCTCCTGGAATAAGTCGTTTTAATGCGTCTTTGAACAGCTTGTCTATCATTTCGTCACATAAGTCAGCGCAATTTGTTCAGTCGTAACATACGTCAGCGCCAATCGTTAAATCGTGAAACAAATGGCGCCATTCGTTCCGTCGTCACATACGTCAGCGTATGCCGTTTTGTCGTCAGATACACCAGCGTATGTCGTTCCGTTGTCAAATACGTCAGCGTCTGTCGTTGTATATAGTACATCGTCAGTCTTAACCACGTTATATTATACATGGCTAAAGGTCACGTGAAAAGAAAGTGAACATACAGTAATAAGTAGTGTAAACACTATATAACGTTATACATGACTGTGGTTGGAAACAATTGCATAAATACAAACGATTATTGTGAAAGGGTGGCATCAGATATTATGTTGTTTATATTTATAGAAAATAAACGAAAATGGAAAGTTATATTATACATGGCTTAAGGTCATGTGAAAAGAAAGTGATCATACAGTAATAAGTAGTGTTAACACTATATAACGTTAAACATGACTGTGGTTGGAAACAATTGCATAAATACAAACGATTATTGTGACATGTTGGCATCTGATATTATGTTGTTTATATTTATGGAAAATAAACGAAAATGGAAAAAGAATTATCGTACGCATACCATGTGGATTGATATGATACTTATAATAATACTAATACTTATACTAATAATAATAATACTAATAATAATAATAATAATAATAATAATAATAATAATAATAATAATAATAATAATGATAATAATAATAATAATAATAATAATAATAATAATNTACTTATTATTATTATAATAATTATAATAATTATACTAATAATTATAATAATATGTGGTTGATAGCGCACATTTTTTAAAAGATTAAATATTGCAACACATATAACAATCAGACGTTCGCATCTATATATATATATATATAAATATATATTGTCGAATAGAGTAAATGTGGTAAATTGTTTATCTAACACACATCACATGGACCATTATGCTAATAATAATACATAACTCACGTATACCATCAGAAGAGGCTATCTCCCTGTTAAAGAACTTAATTTTTAGCCAAGTGTTCACTGTTTTCTGATGTCCTTGTTGATTTAATTTTGAACTTTAATATTTTGCCAAGCCCGATAACAATATTGGGTCGATCAGCGAGAAAATGCGTAAATGGGATGAAAGTAAAAAGAATGATTTTCAAATAATATTAAAATATTTGAAATTAAAACCCGTCTCCAGATAACATCTGAGGTTGACGATAAGTTTGGGCAAGCCAAAGTTGATAAATAAGAGTAATGTGCTATATTGGATCGGTCTTGTTATATTCTTCTAAGAAAACAGTTGGTGTCTTTAGCAAGCCATCGACCAAGAATACATTAAATATGAAATGCAAATGATTTACAACAATTGTTAATTGTTAATTTTAAATAGATTTGAAAGTATTGTCATATATGTAAACGCATCTATGATAATACAAAAACTAATTAGACTATAGGTAATTATATCCAGTCTTTGCGAAAATACAAACAAAGTTATTAGAAAATAAATTCTATAATATAAAAGGACTGTTCCCAAGAAAATCAAAAATATGAGAAGCCACGACCCCAAAGTGAAATGTAACTATATAACTTGTATTTATATATATATGTATTTTTCAATTACGAATCTCACGTTGGAGATGGGTCTTCCACCGATTGAGATAGAGGTGTGGTGGTCATGGAGAGTCTCATGCGTTATCTTTTCAAGGAAAAGATTGAAAAGGACGGGAAAGAGCAGAAATCCCTGCGGACGCCCACTGATCTCCTGAAGAAGTCCCCTCGCTGCTGGCGTTTCCGTAGAGTTCGCGAGTGTTTCTGTAATTTCATTATTCCTCTATATATTACACAGTGTTTATGAAAATATGCATAGCTGTTTTACCTTGAACCACATTGTATGTATCTTCAAGGGTTGCATAGACGGCTGATACGGTAAGTATATTTTTAAATATATGATAATCTATTATTCATATTTATTAAATGCAGATAAACATTTATTTCTCTCCTTACAATCGCTCAGTACAATATTTATTTTATTATTTTATTACTATAAACAAGGCGTATCACAGGATGTGACATATGTTTGTCGGGGAGAGGGAAAAATTAATAGTACAAAAGTAAATCTTAATCAATTTAAAATTAGAAATAAGGAGCATACTCACAAGAGCAAAATCCTTGTAAATGACACATCCTATTGTCTTCATATTAGCACTAGTTCAAAATAATAATAATAAAAAAACATGATCTTAAATTACGACCTTGACATTTTACGAGGACCATGGAAGTTGCACGCGGTCATGCGAGGTTTATAATCGTGAGTCATTTATAGAGAACAACATGTTCTTGTCCAATAGTTGTGTAATAGATCACGTGACACTTAGACGTAAATAACGGCACATAATAACACAGCGCAAAAAGTCTGCCCAGAAGACAAATATATATCAAGACCTTTTTTCATTTACGAAGTATTGTTGCAATGTTGTCTATGGAATAGGCTTGAGTGTAAATAAGTAGAGTTCACGCTTTTGAACAAAATACACGTTTTCGATTTGCATTATTATGGCTCTGCCGTGTGTTATCGTTTAAATAACATATCATCCCATTTTGTTCCTTCACTAAAATTCATACCATAATTGTGTTACTATTTATAGTAACGGTATGTTATATTAACCTATAAACAACGCTCAACGGCATCTTATTTTGCACTGGTTTACGATTCGTGAGATATTAACTACAGGATTGATATACGACTAAGACTGATTTAAGAATAAGTGCAATACTACATATCATATTAATAAGAGTCTATTTTAAAGAAATATGAGGATGACCGTAGCTCATCTTATGGCAGACATTATCTATTTTTCGCGTGACACGTGAAATAGATGATGTGTTGATAAAACAAGACAGATAGTGATATCTAGCAAGAGGATATACTCTCGGAGTATACAGTGAACAGCCTTTTGAAAGAGGGCTGATATAAAAGTAGAATACTTTTTTAGTTGAAACTGAAGCAAGTAAAATAGAATTGACTGTGTTCGTTAATGTGTTTATCAACGCCTTAGCTCGGCTCTGAAGGGTGAATTAAACCTATTCACTTAATTCTTAAACGACATTCTTAATATTTTGGTTTCAGATTGTTTAAGTGTTTGTGTATATTAATATTGTTTTCCCTAATAATGCAGGGGATATATTTTCCGCCTAGAGATCAGGAGATCCAGGATTGTATCACCACTCTGATAGAGTTCTCAATATCCTGTCAACTAAATATTGATTTATCCCAGGAACAGGACTCGATATTGTATCACTAATCATTCATTAAACGTTTGATGAAATCAAACTAGAATAAATAGTTTTAAACTAAACTTATAAGGCATATAAATATTTGTTTCTAAAATTTGCGTTTTTCATTTTGAGAAAGTCACTATAAAAACCGCGTTAATATAACATTTGAGCTTTTTTTGTGTCATTTTTTAATCTGGCGTCTTCAACGTCAAATTACGTTAGTTAACATTTGTTTCAAAATAATAAGCATGTTTTGCGTTAAAAAGCATATCTTAAAAAAGAAATGTCCCAAAACCCTTAAATGAAATCACTCAGTGTCAAAATTCATTAACTCGTAAACAAAAAGTACGAAATAATAACTCAATTAAATGCATACATGCAGATTTATTTTAATTGTTGAATTATTACAAGCAGCACAATAGTTCTAGCTGTTTAAAAAATATTTGGGAAACCCCTTTCCTTAAAAGCATACCCACGGTCACTGTGTTGGCTATGATGTGCAAGTACTAACACAAACTTCGCGAAGTTGGGATGCATATATGCATATTACTTATTCGTCCTCTGTGATATTTTAATCTCTTCGGTGCAATCACAAACATTAAATGAAACAATCATTGTAATCGAAGACAACAGAAACGTTGGTCAAATAAATTTAAATGTGACAGGGACTAGTCAAATTCCAGAAGACAGAAACAATCAACAGGAATGTTCAGCTATGTGATACAACATTTCCGAAAAAAATAGAATTATCGGATATCTATCACAATATAATGAGACGTTATAGCAAGACTTTGCATCCAGCATTCGGAAGACAGGATTCTTTTCACATCAACATCGATTGTCGGCTGGAGAATTTGATAGAACTGGATGAGGTTCAGGAGCGACTATCCTCTGTGATGTCCTTTCAAAATCTTACGGAATGACACTCGGCTCAACCGGGTGGACCACTTCAATTGCTATTTGCAGTATATGTGGCTATTGGTCAATTGCGGAAACCTTGTCAAATATCCGTTTTTTCATGGAACTTGATCAGTAGCTGATATGGACACCGTCTGTCAAAATCGCAAATCCGCATAGCCCCAGATGCATGCTATCAGACAATACTAGGGTAAAACCTAGCTTTTAATAAACTTGTGAGAAAAAATATTATTTTTATATCAATCAACACATTTACATGACAAATTGTTATTGTATATCTTTATTGTATAACATTACAACTTAATAATTTAAGGATGTTTTTATAAAGGTGTTGCATAAGCTAACATCATATGATATACATGTAATGTGGCAATTTAGTAGACAAGAAAGTTTTTTTTTTCAGATTCTGGTAAAGTTTCAGCCCCTTGGCGATGTAGCATGGGCATAAACGCAATTGGTGGAAACCCGATGTAGTGTTGATAGCACTTATTTCCCGTTCGACAAACAGTATTGCGAAATACATATATCGGTACCAGCGTATCCAGAGAGCTCGAGCACACTCACGCATTGTATCAATCCAAATACTGTGTCCACAGGAGACTGGTATATTGTTAATTTTACACAGTTAGAAACAACATACAATTTAGAGAAAATGTTAAGTATCGAATACGAGTTGAATCGAAAACCCCTTTACGCGTTAGAAGTCATTATTATACCAGTATTCATTCTGGTGTCGATAGTTCACTTGATTTTCTGATACCAAAGGAGTCAGGTGAACGTCTGAATTTAGCCTTGACTGGTTTACTAGCGGTGTCTCTGTACATGACACTTGTTGCAGGAAGTTTGCCCACCGATTCGGACCCAATGTCCCTGATCACTGTGTGTATGTTCGTGTGGTTCTTGTCAAATGCGGCTATTGTAATCGTTGTTATTCTGGATTCTGCTCTCCACGTGAAGAAGGAAACAAAGCATGTTCCGTCTTTGTGTGATCCTCTAGTTACATTTGGCAAAAGACTGTGGTACGAGGTAAAGAAAGTTGCAGATCAGGATTCATCCTTAGAGGATATTGAGATGGTATCGCATAATGATGGAAAGAACAACAGAAAGGACAGGAATGAATCGAAAAGCATTCAAGATAGGAAAATCACCTGGCAGCACGTAAGTCGAGCGTTGGACACATATATGATCATGGTCATCTATTCAATTAAGATCGTATTCGCTGTATGCATGTTCGTTGTTATGTACTACGGCGACGTTAACAAGTTAAGTCCTCGTGTGCCATCCGACCGCCTGCAAAGGACTATTTTACATGCGACCCTCTGTAAGAACAATGAACTATAAGTTCATATGTCCAATGTGAACTAACATCCTGTTGATACTTTTATATACCATGTTTTGATTAAGTATATGATACCAATGAACCGTAATAACCAATGCTTTGTTTTCGTATACAGTATATTCTACGATAAATATATTACTCTACATATACCTGATCATTTAGACAGAACAATAGTTTTGGGAGTTGTTGTTTGTACTCGCAAAGTGGAAAACGTTTGGAAGTATAATTTTATTATATTATATTATTATATGTAGTCGATGCTATAAATAAATTCATTATCTGACTTTTTGAAAAATTAGTTCATGCTGATAGTACGATTATCTGGTCGCATAATGCCTTGTGTGAACAAAGTTGCTTATCGTTGTATTAGTATCAGCAGTAGTTTTTAATACACTGATAGTAGTGTCAAAACATATGTTAATTACAACTGCAAGTGAATATATAGTTATTGAACGTTTCAATGATGATTACTTGTGATCTACAATTATATTCTTTTGTGTAGTTTAATCCTATCAAAAGTCATTTAAATCAAATAAATATATCATTACCAAGGTCGAATGTTGTTTGTACTAACTGAACATATAAAGCCAACACCATGCATCTCGATTCTACAAAGCATAATGGATTCAAAATACGGTATGGCTGAACATTTATTCCATGATTTTGCCTAATGATTGAAAATAGTTATGGGGATAAGGGTAATTAATTGTTAAATGATGATTATATAATTAAGGATAGTAACATCGCCTCACACTGTCTGTAATGATCCGTGACGAGTTCGAGTGCGTGATTTTGTTGCACGATCCCCACTGGTCATTGTCGCTTCATGGTTTTTAGTTGACCAACAAACCCATTCACTAATACATGCGTATATGCTGCTATTCGTTTTAACATGGTGCTTTTGTACGTGATTTTTTGGATGACACGTGCTGCTGACCGTTCTATTTTACTAGTGTACATATTTGCGGTCGTCATAGTGTTGGTACGATTTTAAGCATCACTGTTCATTGTGCATGGTTTTATCGTGTTTTGGTATGGATTCGTGTTTGCTTATGTGTGCACATGTGTCTGATAATATAAGTTGTTATATCAGTCGATGTTTGGAGTTAGGTCATGTTACTCGGAATAAACTATAAAGTCATCATTTTAATAAAATAAAATCAGATTCAACAAAACATACAATTTGATACCAAGATATATTTTAGACACAAAAAAAGCAACAAAGCCGCAAAAAAAACGTATCTTACAAATATTAAGCGCAAGTGCTCATGACGTCATTATTATCACGTCAAACTTCAAAATCATATTCATTCCCGCTAAAAATGAAGCGTCGCAGCGATTTTTCAATATTGATTTTAAATTAGGGGCGTAGAGATATGATAAACATAACAACATGTTACTGTCTGATCTGTGTGTAATATATCAGGCTCGGCACGAATAAAATAACGGCTCGGCAAGCCTCGCCGTTATATTATTCTAAGCCTTGTCTGATAAATTACAAAAAGATGAGGGAGCAACTTTTTATTCTCTATTCAAACGCCAATACGTACACCAAGTGTATTATGATACGAGCGCCAACGCTGAAATAATACGGCCATTAATGAAATTGTAGCAAAATCACGACGGCTTATCATAGGAAACTGTACAGAAATTACGTGTATATCATGAAAGTTAAGTTTGTTGTGAAACTCTGCAAAACGTGACATGAACGTGAATTCAAACGATTTTAGGTAAAACATATTTCAAAATGTCAGTATGAAAGAGTCGCTTGTTTACAAATTCTAATAACAACCATTTTAACTCGTACATAACCAAATGCTGTTCCAGAGTACATATTTTGTACAATAACAATAATTAACATATCAGGAGATACATTTTATGAATCTGTTAGTATTCACACAATTCCCCGTATCCATGTTTTTACTTAAAACTCATATCAGCTAAATCCATATTAAAAGATTAAAATGGACGTTCATTTCTACTGAAATTCGAACTGCTTAATACAATATAACGATTCTTAACAGATGCGTGAAATTAACAGACGTGTGATCAGTCCAATCAAATATTACTTAGTAAGTGCTGTCCTCCATTTCACTTGATGTATCTTCCATTGAAGGTATGCCATTTTGTCTACGTTGGACATGATCTTTTGCAGTGATCAGCGTTTGCATCATTGCGATCATCTGGTTTACCTTTGCGTCAATGGTTTCAACTCTGTTGTGTGTGGCTTCAACCTTCTCCATTTTTTCACTCCTTTTGCGTCAATGGTTTCAACTAGAAGCGGTCCAAGTTCATTTATCAATAAATTGCAACGTTTTATCTCTTCTTTTGAGTCTGTACAATCTTTAATTTGTTCATTGTATTCTATGCTTGATCGAACAAGTGGGTTATTTTCTGCTGATTTCCGCACCGCCATCTCATAATCTTTGAGCAGCTTTTCCAGACGCTTTATTCGATTCCTGGCGTCTTCTAAGTCAATGTCTTTTGCGATAAGCGCTTCATTCATTTGGATTTTTGCTTGATCTTTTTCCTCTTTCGACGATTGCAGTTCGCGTCTTAGCTGCATATTTGTCCTCGTAAGTTGACTAACTTTCCGTTCAGATGTTGCGTTGTCTTTGCGCCACTGAGCAATGGTGTCTTTCAACTCTCTCTTGGCATTATTAAATTCAAGTTTCAGATTCCATAACTTTCGGCTTTCTTCGTCCGACCAGTGGTTCCTTCCGCTCAGCATTATATAACCGCTATCTCCAAACTGCAATTATAACACAAATATTTCACGAATACCCGAAAAACTAAATTTGAAAGTTTCAATTACTTTATTACAATGTAACATGTATATAATCAATTCACTTTAAGTAGGCTACGAGTATCCAATTTGAAATGATTGAGAGGTTTTAAACTTCCCTTGGATCTAAGACATTCATAGATCAATTCTGCTTTGTTTATCAAACATATCCTGTTATCTATAAAAACGGAACATATAATATGCATATTCTTGTTAGTTTAATATCGATATCCGAAATTTTTGAGAATGTCTTGTGTGGTTCTGATTTCAATAAATCGATATTTCACACTGTATCTCTAGTCGCATTATCTACGCAACAATATTTGTTATAGTTCTTATCAGTTGCGGTTTTCTTAAATCTTATATTCAATTATTAAAAACTGAATCTCTTTACTTATATCAATATTTCCATGTACAAGTAGACTAACGATTATATTTCTTTCCAAATGTGTGTATGCTTAAAAACTAATAAGGTCGATATCTGTTTTTATTCCACTCTTTATCGTAGTGAATATGCTCCAATCGGATCATTTTTAAAATGCATATATTTTGTATACTCAACAGCCTCTGGTGTTCCATAAATATTCTTATTTTTTTACAAACGACATACATCCGTTTGGTATCAAATATTGCAAGTGCATATTGTTGCCCATATGCTTTTTTTAAACACAATACTGTTAATTGAAAGAAAAGATTAAATATTGAGATCATAACATCACAAATAATGACTGTGTCGTAAATATCTTTTATCAATGAAATTCCCTTTATATAGAGAGAGAGACCAAGAGCCATAAACGCCAGGACTTGGACAATGATCCACAAATGGCAAGATATACAGACAGAACTGTTCGTTACTCGTTTTTTCCTATAATGCGCATTTATGTAACTTAACAAATAAATAATTTTGTATGTAGCGTAGTTGTATTACGTTCATGTTGATGAGAATCGAAACATTACGCCTGCGTTGTTATTTCTGCATACATATTATTTTTATTGTCCCTACAAATTACAGTGTTTTTTTTCGGGGTTTATACAATGATCCACTGATTAAATCTAGTCGTAGCATTACAAATCAATACAAATCTCGTTTTATGTAACGAATGATGTAAGAAGGTCGTGCGCTTTGTCTTTCTTACTATTTTACGTTTGTGATTTAATTTGTGTCATTATATCAGCTCATAAATAATGATGACGCACGTGTGTGTCTTTTTTTCTATTTGCAATAATAGAGCATGTTTCTTAAAATGTTGACATCATGTATACGAAACCAAAATATCGAGAAATTTGCGATCGGCCATAACCTAGTTAACAATTTATTCTTGTTTGCTTACTATAGCCTATGGCGTATTTGTTCAGAATTCTCTATCTTAACATGGCTTTTGTTATTTATGTGTATTGCATTAGCTGCTTCTTGAGATAATAAATCAATATCAAGAAAACCTTTTGCAATTTCGTTGCAATAGGTATATCTTTTGTGTGTAATACATTATCCGATTTAATACAACAAACTTGTTAAACACTATGATATATTCTGGGCATTGCAATGTTTATTTTTTATAAAGTTATAGTATATGAAGAGTATCTGTCAATTTGCTTGCTCAATACAACGTGAGCCTCGCCAATAATTGTAATAGCTGGCCCACTACAGAGAAATACAGGTATGTAAAACAAACGGCAAATTCAAGCTGTTTATTAATTTAACATTATAGTCCAATGCATGATTAGCGCATGTCTTGCAACATGCCATTTTGGGAACGGCAATTTTAAAACGCTAATGCATATTGTCTGTACTGATACTGATACAATAAAATACAAACATAATTATGTTTTAAGCCTTTAAATGGTCTTCATAGACCATGTCAAATATTGACCACATTTACCAAAAATAGCCAGATGTACTTTACTTGAAGCATTCTTCAATTAAGCTTCTTTTGTGTTTTTGTTGTTATAAAAGAACAAGGCTCGTCACCATAGGATGACATATGCCCCCTTTTTCCACATTTTTGTTAACCTTAACGCAAAGTGTTTTCCACATTTTTCGAAACCTAAACGGAAAGTGTGACGGAATTTCAGACGGACGGACAGACGGACAGTGCGATCACTATATGCCCACCTTCGGAGGCATACAAAACTGGAATTATAATTTAATTGTGGATTAAACTGGATTGAATGCAAAATAATGGGACTCGGCAATTCAACCGATATAGTTTCTCTCTCAACTCGCAGAAACCATCTTCGCATTGAAAATAAAGGATTTCAAAGGCGTACCGATATGTATTCCTTGTTGGTCCTGGTCAACTTTTTTCCTCGAAAGTCGAAATAATAAATTTCTTATAAATGCAATGAAACTCGAAGGTACATATGTTTGGGGTCAAACGGTATAATCCAATAGAACAGATCGGCCAAAAAACGTCTTCGTTGCATATTGTCTTCTGATAAAAAGAGAAACAACAAAAGTAATAATTAAGCCAGGTGCCTAAATCTTCTTAATCACACATGCCACTAGTACACTCTATGTCCGGCATTCAGTATATGGTAATGGTAATCACCAGTATGAAAACTTCTGAAGTGAATATACATCTAAAATACTCGAAAAATATATATGAAATATTCTGCGAGCTAAGCACAAAGCAAACAATTGAAACATAGTTCATTTCAATCTTCACGCAGAGTTGTCGTTCCTACTCTCACATACACCTCTGCGTTGGGCTCAACAGCCATCTTGCCACGAATCTTGGCATGAATCTTGTCAAAACCGAACAAACGCATTCAAAATATATTTGATTGGATTTTTAGGATCAGAGGCTTTAAATAATGAAATAAGTATTTTAAATATACGATACATTGTGCAAAACCTTGCAATTCTTTGGAACTATTTTATTGCCCATTTACGCAGATGGAATCATTCCGCGCACTTAACAGATGTAAACAAATGAACAAATTGAGTGACGTTATGCATTGCATCGACGGCAAACTTGTATTTACAGAGAGGAGACGGTCAGTTATGTTGTATTTATCAAACAAAGCAAGGGGAGTTAGACAGTATAGATAGATAGATGGATAGATGGTTTTCTTGAAAGCAGTGAATGTTATGTAACCGTCGTGCAAGAGATTGTTTAGTATACTGTAACCTTCATGATGAACGCATGGAATGATCATGACATGAATGAGACGCTCTCATAAAAATAGTCCGTTCTGAGCCCATCACAGAGGTGAATGTAATGTAACCGTCGTGCAAGAGATTGAGTTCATTTATGTATATTTAATCTTAACAGTGTGTGTGAAATTCGTTTTTTTTTAATTAGTGTTGTTGAGTACGCAAAAACCTCATTGGTTTCGTTTATGATATTCCATCCAACTTATATGCTATATCTGAATATTAACTTTAGAAAATTAAATTATATGAACTCTTTAAGGACAAGGGTTCAATTGCGTTGATGTTACTTCAAGGGTTGCCATGACGTCGCTTTTGCTCGTATGCCTCTTATTTTGTGATTAGCTTGGTGAATGACTTTTACAAAAAATGCGTTATGCTTTTGATATCGATTTAGTTGCACGATGATTTTTATTTGTGTTCTGTTGGTGTTTGGTGTGCTCAAATGATAAACGCATATTAACTTTGTCTCGAAAAAAGCACATCAATCTACTACGAGGTCTGTGGGAAAGATATTGCATGATTTATGTAACACTACATGTAAGTGTTAAGTGCGAAATGAAGAATTGAAAAATATATATTTTTTTTTTAAACAAACACGTTAAGATTTTTTTGACATGCTTTGATTAGCATAATACGTTTTATAGTAAGCGAATACAAAATATTGAAATCAAAACGAGGCTCAGAAAAAAACATTATATACTAGTTATTGATAGTTTCCGTGAACAAAAAGATTACAGAGATATGGTTTGTGTAACAGAGTGAAAACTTTTATCTATCAACTGTTCTGCACCCATATATTTGCCTTTTCTTTGACACAATATTCAAGGCAAGTTAAACCTCTAAGGGACTTCTCGTTCACGTATTTTTGCATTCGCATTTGTTTAACTTTTCGATTCAGGGGAGGCAACTATTACTATAATGCTGTTTAGTTGTAAGAAACAGTTATCTTCAATAACCGTCACTCAACAAGTACTGCCTCAAAATTGACATTTGATATTCTCGAGAATAATAGATTATATCTGATCAAGTAAAGGGGTATTTTATATTACCACTACAAGCTGTCAGATTTATTTTTAAATTCCCGTCAACATGAAGTTGTTACGCCATTCAATGTTTGAAGACGGGGCATATTAGAAAGACTTTAAATAAAGTTTTTTTATATGGTTGAATGGTATGTATAAGGTATGTGAGTGGCAAGCCTCGCCGTTATTGTATTCATAGCGCCACCTGATATTTAACAACACGATCTAGTATTATCTTTTTATCAGTATGTCATTACTGTTTAAACTTACATAATTATATAGAGAGACGTGATTACATTGGGTTTCGCTTTTTCAGTCAATTTTTTTTAAACAGATATTCTTTATACTTTTTTATTTATTTATTTATTTGTTATAGTCTCATCAATG
>VMBQ01002204.1:0-50882 GCA_007657795.1 Dreissena rostriformis
TACTATGTGTATATGTTGTTTCGTTGTGTGCCGTACTGTACCGTTTTGGCAATTGATTCCTTGCCATAAATAAAAGGCCCCAAAGGTGTGTATGATAGAATTGCAATACTGCTGCAGCTTCTGGAGTTTCACTTCTTTATACTGAACGTTTATAAAATTCAAATATCTTAACGTGTTGACAGATGATACGAACGCGCCACTGTCAACCAATGTAAGAGTATTAAATGTATTTAGTAGGTTTTATACAATTTCTTGATATTTCAATTGTTGTTTTAGATTCTGATTGTTGTATCAAATCGGAACTTCCGGTCTGGTTTGTTCTAAACAGTGCAGACCCTCGCCCAGTTCTTCCCTGCATAAGAAGCATTGGATTTATCGATGTCACATGTTCCTCTACTTTTCTACGCAGTCTGCTCAGCACTCTGGTGACACTCGATCATGAGGTGAACTTTGGGCTGGATAACTGTAGCATTACATCGTGTGAAGAAGGATCAGATACAGCTACAGACGTAAGAATGACGGTGTTAAACAATGCAGTAGAAATGATCGTTATTGTGGACAGTACCAGTCTGCGGGAGGCGCTCCATAGTCTCCATATCAAGAATCTCAGTCTTAGTGGTTGGCGGACATCTCTGCAGGTAACTCATTTTGTTATTCAATATAAGACATACAATGTATACATGTATATGAGTATGAAACAAAGTGATACCATGTAACAGCAATAAAGTTCAAACATGTTATACAAGATATGCTAATATATACTTTTTTGACCTTGTGGTTTCCTTTTGACAAAGAAATAAAATTATTTGTATTTTGTTTTATTTGGTTGTTTGTGATAGGTGTTAAAAAAAACAGAATAATTATGGATACATATGAGTTGCATAAAGAGGGTACAAAGCTAACTGGACTGGTTTATGAAAGTCAAATATATAAAGTGTATCATTGTTGAGTGCTATTTCTTTTTCAATTTGAATCTTCAGTTTTAAGTTATTGATAAAACAGTTCACATTGTAGGTGTTTGTTTTCTGTATTTCATGCTGAATATGAAATATTTCATAAATATAATAATGTAATTTACAGCGTTATTAAGTTCTTGTATTTTAAAGGTATTTACCCCTAAACTGATGTCTAAGAGAGATAGTTAAACATTTAATTGTTGTTTCTCTAGAAAGGTTGTCAGTTGATTCCATAGTGATTGAATATGTTTACACTCCCAGAAAAGGTGTTCTATTGTTTCAATATGTTCTGCAGGTGAATCACGTGGAGTCGTTATCGCAGTCAATATCATCTCTCACGCAGCTGGAAAATCTTACAATACATTTGCGTACATGTATCTTCATACAGCCACCTCAATCATTAAAGTATTTTAATATTTACTGTGAAACTTTGCTTCCACCCAAATTATGCGATTTTGTGGACACACTGCGCGCATGTGCTCAACAAATTGAGAGTAGGTTAGAATTCGGCTTTGCAGAGAGTGCTTATGACGATAATGATCGTGCTAAGAAACGCATACAACAAATCGCACCGGGGAAGTACATTCCCATCAAACATGAACTAGAGACGCTGAAAGATTGTTGTAGAGAATCGATTCCGAATATTTGACCAGATACGTGATACCGATGATGATGATGACGATGCCGTATCTGCCTGGTCTGTACGTAGCATCGGTGTTATCGATGACAATAATACGGATGATGATCACGTTCAAGATAAAACAATTATTAGGAAAGTGGATAATGAAATCATCAATCGAATATCACTGCGACTTCGTATTAATCCAGCCTCAAAATCCCGTGTTATCAAATAACACTTTAGCATCTCGTGATTATAATGTGAACAATTGTATCAGTAATGTCTGGAATAATTGCAAACATACAGGAATTCTTTATCTTACTTGGATAAAATTTATAGATAAATATATTAGTATTAAGATGTTCGTTGTTTTTAAATGATATTTACAAAATAGTTGCTTAAATACATGTATGTTGGTCAATGAAGTTCATGTATACAAATTCATGAAATGTATACATAGTTTCTAGTGCGCGTTTAAGCATGTTTTATTACGCTGTATTCATTGTGTGTGTGTGTTTGTGTTAGTCTGTATGTGTGTGTGTGTGTTTGTGTGCGTGTGTTTGTGTGTATGTGTGCGTGTGTTTGTGTGTGTGTGTGTGTGTGTGTGTGCGTGCGTGCGTGTGTGTGTGCGTGCGTGTGTGTGTGTGTGTGAGTGTGTAAAGGAAATGCAAGCGATTTCGTTTAATTCAAATAAATGAACTGACTTTATATGACACTGATTGATTCGCTGTTCTTTACAACGTCACCCATCGTTTTATCATGAAATTAATCCGATTATCAATGGTAGGCATTTTGAATGTGCGCGTCCGCTGTAAAATAAAAATTGATTTTTATTCAATCTGGTCTCGTTTATTCTACGGTTTTTATGCTATCCAGACAAGTACCAGCGACGTCATTCTGTTCAGAACTTGTCAGTGATGAATACCATGTCATCGGATGCTAAGTGTCATTGTTAACGTGCTTCGGGCATAACAGTTAGTTTTTTTTCAGATGCAATTGACATAATCATGCTCCCAAGTCATTTAATAAACAAACTTTATGTACACTATATTACACCATTTGCTTTTTTTTTCTTGTAGATCTTAAGTTAAATAAATAACGTATGATTTATTTACATATAACGATTATGATGCATCATTTTTTTTAATTGTAATTGTTACATTATTAAATGTTAAATATTTTTTTGAGTAATACCATGAAAGAGCTAAAGATAAACATACTTTGTTCATGTTTTATAAACTGTAAAGATGTATAAAGGATCCCCCATGATTGGTTGTGTCATGCCATATTTTATAAAAACGAGTTCAGAAATGTCGGAAATTTACACAAGTTTGACGAGCTCACTGAAGGAATCCCTGGACGAGTTTTTACATTAATTTGGCACTATTGTTGAAGAGTGGATCGTTTTAACACACGCTTTTAAATGGAAACCCCTTTTTATTACATCTTAAATGGTAAATGATTAAATCCAACATGGGTTTACTGATGTCACGCGATTGGTCGGCCAATGGATATGCAATCAATTAAAATGCGTGCAACGTTAGCCACGGATGTGGTACCTAGTACCAACAGTAGAGATGATTCTTTTATGTTGTATAACCTACGAAAATAGCATCATATTTAATACAATTTAATCTACATTGACCAAAACTACACGTATGATTACGAGTGAAATATGTCATTTGATGGCGAAGTGGTAAAAAAGCACTTATATAAATTGAACTTCAATATTAATCTACATTTTGTATTAGAAGAGCAGGGATTTGCTTAAATCACTATTGTTGATTCGAAATAGATGCTTCTGTTACCTAAAATCAAGCCTTTACAATATCAAAATCGTCACTATTTATAAAAGAGCAATTGTCGTTAATTGTCACAATATGTGGTTTAAAAAAACTAAAAGCGGTCAACATAAAGTGCGGTGAATTGTATTTATGTGTTTGTTTCATTGTAATCACAATCATTAAAATGTGTTGACTTTGGTGAATGATCGGATTTTATTTCACAATCGTTAGTAGAAAAATATCTGTTCACGAGTAGTATAGCTACGAAGTAAAATAAAATTTCTATGACTACGAGTCAAATACAAATAAAACTCCCAGTTTTTATCATTTTATGGTTAAAGTTGGTGTTCGGTTTTGAAGGCAGCCAATACTATTAAGAATTTATCACATTTTTATAGTTTATAGAGTTTCATTGTTTCCTATATTATATAGAAGCCTACTCACCCGATAAACAAATTATATTATGAACCTTTTACCAACCCGATATCTGCGTAAAGCTATGATACGGAGATGTATTGCCTTACAACATGTTTATTAATCTAAACGCCGATAATAATATATAGAGTTGAGCAACAATGGACATGTGTACATGTTATTTAAACTTGAAATGGATATCATTACACGCAGTATTAAATTTGAACTAAGGCATGTCGCTAAACACAAGTCGCTATACACAAGCTGAGATACAAAGTTTAAACAAAGTATTGATTAAAGTACAAACGAATCACACTTTTCTTGACATGATTTCAGCATTCCTCTTGTATAATTAAATGTATAGTATTACTACATCAAGTTTTCAGTACATATAATACATGTTTAAAGCGTGTGTTAAAAAGTAAAAGCAAAAAAATAAACCAGTCTTTCAAGTTATAATTCAGATATTATATAAAAGCCCCCTGCTGAACATTTTTTTAAATGCCCAGCAATCGTGGAGGCCCCGTACGATTATGTTAATCATTAGGTTCTTGTGCACGTTTTTATTCACATATGGTCAATCCATTCGCAACGACACAAAAAGCGGACTATTATCGAACATTATTTTGTTTGTTGAATAAACAAATACACCAAAGCAAGAATGATAGAAGTGTATAAAAAATAAGAATAAAAACAATACGCCACCAGCAACGTATGTTTACAACCACAGTTTAACTGTAATAAAATAAATTTTAACTTACAAAAAAAGTGTAAACAATGTAAATTGTACACTGTAAAAGTTCAAAACCCATACTTAATAACGTATTGCTGTATGCCAAGGCAAAAGTTGATTAAAATTTAAATGAAAACTAATAATTTGAAACGATGTCAGCAAAAGTAGGATAATACAGCATCCAACTAAAAACAAGATGTATACAATACATTTAAAGGGGCATTTCAACGGTATAAATTGTAATGTAAAAGTATATTTATATTTAAATGAAAACACGAATAATTAATTACGTGTATCTCGATCAGTTGAAGTACGCTAATACAGTATCAACCTAAAAACAAGATGTGTAGAATACTCTTAAAGAGGCAAATAAACGGTGTTAATTGTTGTTCTTGTCATGACTTGACCAATTCACGGCATTCCATAATGATGCATAAATGTATCTATTAGCAATAACATATTGATGGAATCGTAAAAAATATATACGCGAACCAATTGTATATAAACAGTTTGTGTACGATACAAACATTATGCAACAAAAGTATTGCATTTTTGTGAAAAATTTTACATACAACAAATAAGTGTGCATGTTAATAGATACTACAGAAGACAATTGAGACATACATGTTTATCAGTTATTTAATATGTACATATTTTTTCTATTCTGTAATGATTTATTATTTAATTATAATAACCTGTTAGTCTTTGATACGCCACTATAATGTAGCAATACTGAAACCAACATTGATTTTTAAGTCTACATTGACTCACATTTGTTTAAGTACAGAATACATTATAAGGACATACTCAGCAGTTTTAATTATTGTTTTGTTACAATAGGAATTTTATATTTTTGGTAGTTTGTTTGTGCCATCTTTTGATGATAGGAAAATGAAATAAAAATCGAGGGTCTCCAGTGTTGTTAATTGTTTTTTGTATTTACCTCACACACATGACATACAGTACACTATTAAGTATAGAAGTGTTACCTCACACACATGACTATAGTACACTATTGAGCATAGAATTGTTACCTCACACACATGACATACAGTACACTATTGAGCATAGAAGTGTTGCCTCACACACATGACATACAGTACACTATTGAGCATAAAAGTGTTACCTCACACACGTGACATACAGTACACTATTGAGCATAGAAGTGAGAAAACTGTTTAAATTAACGTTTTTCTGTATAAACATTAGGTTAACTTTCTAACAACAATTCCATCTGCTAATATGATAATCTCACGATGGCTACGATGAGATCAGTCACGAACAGAAAACAAAAACAGCGATGACGCAGCAGTAGGTATGTGAAACGATGTAATACATCGATGTTTAAAGTGGGATTTTAAAATCTGTTCATGCTGACGTGCTGACGTGTATGATTATGTGCATATGTTTAATTAAGGATCTTCCAAGCATACAGGTGCAAATTCTCTTTATTGAATGTTACATAAAAATGTTTCAAACATATTATAAACTTCTTATTCGAATAGTGCGTATGCAATTGTTATTTATTTCACAACTACTAAGCTGAAGAAACATTATTTACATATTCGCTTACACTCAACTTAAACAACTACAGTTTGTTTTAATTCGGCAGATGTTTTCAATTTAAATATATTGTGTATACACTATAGTCATCAACGTTTTCACAACTAAGGCTTTAGTGATTATGATTTTGTATACTATTACTGACTAACATAAAACTTACTATTAAAACAACGTATGTATCCTGTTTAGTTTGTACCTTACTATATAAATGTAAAATAAAATGATTATTATCTACTGTACACATATTTAAACATATACTGATGCGATTTCCAACATATTTCTGTCAGTACGTATATAATAAAGGCATTTAAAACACATACCACATTTCAACAAAGCAAATTGTTTTCGTGTTTTGATCCGGACTGATTGTACTGAACCTGCCTGTATCGATCATAAGTAGGACACGTTTCAAATAAAAACTGCAATACAATCTTAATGAAATTAGTACATAATACATCACGTCTTCTGTAAGTCTATACACTTAAATAAAGACAAAGCAAACCACCAATTTAAAAGCAAAATTTAATGAAACTAATATTATCAAAACCGTACAACAAAAGAAATTACACGCGAAATCAATTGTATAATTGTATGATATGAAAAGAAAACAAATTATTTATTTTAAATTATTTATCAAAGCTCTGAAAATTATGTGAAAATGGAATAAAGGATACACTGATTGTAATAACTATCTATATTTGCATATATCAATTAAGTCAGGTTGTTTTGAACTCTGTTAGGTTGTTTTTATTCCAAAATCCAAATAGTAACTTTCTTGTATATCCATTGAAGTAGACCGATCCAGGGTTGGGCATATCAAGTGTTATGGTATTGAGAGTGTGCTCTGTTAACTGGTAGTAGTAGTTGACACCTAAGACAAACACCTGTCCTGTGGCTGCAACGTAAAGGTTGAATATGTAAAAGCAATTTAGTAATACAGGATAATGCATAGCATATGTAAGTCGTCCATCCCTTTTACAGATGCTAAGCTTGCCACTGCGACTCTCCGTCACATAGATCTTCTGACCGTGAGGACTGACGCCAACACCTGCACCTAAACGAGGAAAACAACGTACACAATTGGGTCCGATTTTTTGTTTTGTTTAATAAGATTAGCTTAAGCTCACGTATTATCAAAGTAAGCAAACATTTTATCGTAAAAAGTATAACTTTTAAATAAAAATATATGTGAAATAAACAAAAAAGATTTTTTAATCAAATTTAACAGATTTATCATTAAATTAGTATTATAATTAGATATCGGGACCTGTAGTGAATCTGAGTGTATTGAGCTCAGTTTTTTATCAATAAAATAAATAAATCACTTGTGTCGCGCTTTAGTAATTTTAAATTTGTGAACACCTGTTAAACCTTTTAAACTGTCTAGCCGTAATAAACAAAACATTTCGTAACTGGAAAATAAGGCATATTTTCGATTATAGTAATTTAAACACTCACATCACGTTGCAGTCTGCCCTTATGTATTATTATTACGTGTATGATTTTATTGATGATCAAATGTATTGTATTATTACGCATTATTTAAACACATCATTCACTAAAACACCTTTGCCGATTTTTGCATGCCTATATATATATTAAAGCTACAATAGGACACACAGTGCTGGTTGTTACGCCCATTAACGGCGAGTTTTAACCTTTGGACTGTTTGGACAAACTCTCAAATGCTCTAAACCCCATAATGCTCACGTTTACAGGGGAAAAAAAATCATAATCGCAATTTTCTTTGACAGTATCATTTTAGAAACACTCAAATTGCATAATGTTTGTCTTTTTGCAGATTCTGTAGATTTGAGACCAATGTGGGAACAAATCCGAAATAGAAATGTTTTTTTGTAAATAACAAATACGCTTGTATATGTTCAATGTTTTGCATCCATTAAAATCAAATATTAATAAGTTTAATGAGTTTTGTTTATAACAAACTCAAATTTAAAAGTTGTGTTATTTAAAAGTTGGCTTTTTAAATAAACGCATCGATTTTGTTCTAAATATATGAAAGTGCAAGTGCCTTTTCAGGGATATGATTTCAAATGAAACATCACAATACACAAAGGATATTAGTTCTTCCTTTTTAGATTCCTGTTTCGATATAAACACATATTTGTGGATAATAAGCACTTTTTTTTTATAAATGACCAGAAAGGGTTAAAACAAATAATATTTTTAAATAATAATAAAAGTTTATCAAGTTTATTGATAAAAACGAAGTTAAAATAAATAATGTTTGAGAATAAATCAAAACAAAGTGAACAGGTATTTGTAAAACATGTTCCAAATTAGAAGAAATATACCTTTGTCGATAGGCCTAGGATATAATTGTTGTTGTTGTTTGTTTTAAATGTTGATACGTGTTTTGATTACATTCGTGTATAACCTGCATTGAAATAATGTATATGTGCCAAAACATTCATGCAATCGCGACCAATACAAGTAAACATTCCAACCCAACAATTCAAATGGGCTCTTTATAAAGCTACGTCAAAGCGTCGCACACACAAGATTAACCCATTTATGCATAGCGTCTAGAAAAAAGACATTGGCAAACAGCGTAGACCCTGATGAGACGGGGTCGGCGCTGTTTGCTTAAAGGAATTTATGTAAGAAATATTCTAAATAAAGAATTAAATATACTACACATCCCTTATTCTGGACATAAATTGATCCAATTTAAAAGGATGGGAGAGTCCACTAGGCATACATGGGTTAAATCAATAGCATTTGTAGAAATTCTATTCCACTGTCACTGTCTAACAAAAAGCACTACAGTGGCCCGACCAATAAGTCAATGTGTAAATGGAGTCCCAACTCGACATGAGAGAAATAAATAAAATGCATGTCGTACTGTTGTCTCTTTTTTATAACCGTTTTGTCAAGAATTGCAGACGTTGATAGTACTATTTGCCTTCAAAAATGTATAATATTGATGTGCTAATCTTGCAATAATCATCAACCACAACAATCACAAACATCGAACAAGCACTTGGTTATCATCGGCTGCATATTAATTAGGTATTTGCCCCATTATAATTGGAAAACACATAAGGACGTCATTGATATTTGGTCAAATTTTATTTCAGCAATGCGCATGACTTAGCATTAACATTGTCATTGTGTATAAATTGGCGGCTGTTTACCGCTTATGTAGTGATACTATTTTTATATATATATTGTAAACATCAAACATGCGCATAATGTTTTAAGAACAACCCTCAAAATAGTGTTTCCATTTTAACATCTATATTAATATGTAATGGAAAAAGAAGATTTCCTAGTGAGTAGAAGATTGAATACTAAAATAATCGAACTTCGAAATATCGGAAAATATCAATTTGTTAAAAACAAATTACTTATGAATTTGTCGTACATCTGCATGCATGCAAATGTCATTCTAGCAAAACAATGATTTTTTGATGGGAGGATTTTAAAATTGCATTTTTTTTGTAATAAAAATTTCAGGAAATAAACATAACGCACTGTCAACCACAAAAATACAAGCTTAATCGACAAATTAGAAATCGATTTAAAATGAGGTAACCTGGTATAACAATTTCATTCCTCTATAAATAACGCACTATCTGTTGCATATTGTCACTCAAATATTTCGAGATTTGAATACAAAACAGATTTTGTTCGATGAATATATTCACCTAACATGCTCGAGATATGCTTGAGCGTCATAAGATTTCGCGATCATTGACGACATATGCTTTCAAAATGTTGTCCATTGCTTTATTTGGAAGATGGTTCTTCAGCTTCTGCTTGATTGTCGCTCAAGTGTACAATGCAGTATGATATCAAGTTCATTCAGTTGTTTGCAATGGTCGAATTCCATACATACGATGATGTTCTTGACTATAATGTAAATAGTCCACGAAAACCGGAACAAATTCAGAATGAGGTTAACAAACATTGTCTATTCATCGAGCCAGAGTGAAATGTTCATGTTGTCGTTCACTGGTATTTTCCACTTAGCATGAACCAANATAAATTAATTTCATTTATTTCACATATTTGTTAGTTGTAAAATGTCGAACATTGTGTAAAGGTTGCCGGAAGAAATAATAAAAGGAGTTTGTATTTCGTTTGCAGAATGAATCTATGTCGGTTGCACAAAACCAATTCCATGAAACACGAATGCATGTCACCAGGGTTTGTTTTCAGCATGAAGTCGGACTGGGTATGTCTGCATACGTTGTGTTGCACATTTAATTCCATGGAAAGAAAACACAAACACCCACTCAATACGCTCAAGTATGCCAGTTTTACTCAGTTCCCTTATTGGGTTTTTGAAAACCTTATCAAAATATTATTATGAGTATATTCAAGAACATTGTTTGATATTTTAAGCAATACCATTTGAAATAGTAAATCTTCATTGAACTGAATGTTATGCTAAAAAATTGTTATTAAACATTGATATACAGTGTTATTTTTTTTGTTTTTTTTTAAAGGTTCAAAACTAGCGTTTTAAAAATTATTTGTTTGCAATTTAAAAAGAAGTTCCAAGCCTGAGCACTATATACTGAGCAACATCATGATGGAAGCGAAATTATTTGTAAATTTATCGTTACTTAATAGTAAATATACAACTATTTGTTGTTCAGATTCGTGTTTCTTTATCAAAACGAATTAACGCCTAATTTGTGATTAAGTTCTTACGCATCTAAATTTAAAATCGTTGTTTATATTAATTTTTTTAAGAATAATAATTCTTATTCAAAACCCTCTCATTAAAAAATATGGTACGCTATAAAAGATCGTGTTATATGTTGTATTTTTTCACACAGCAAAACAACAATGTCCCATCAGGGTGTGCATTATGTGGACATTATCAGACGTGTGTACTTGGAGAAGGAATTAACAACGCTGTTGTCTGCATGTTTACGGGTACATTATGATACGTCATCCTCTATACCAATGCCCTGCAATAGTATACGTCATCCTCTATACCAATCCCCTGAAATATTATACGTCATCCTCTTTACCAATCCCCTGCAATATTATACGTCATCCTATATACCAATCCTCTGCAATAGTATACGTCATCCTCTTTATCAATCCCCTGTAATATTATACGTCATCCTCTATACCAATCCCATGCAATATCATACGTCATCCTCTATACCAATCCCCTGCAATATTATACGTCATCCTCTATACCAATCCCCTGCAATATCATACAACTTCCTCTTTACCAATCCCCTGCAATATCATACGTCATCCTATATACCAATCCCCTGCAATATTATACGTCATCCTCTATACCAATCCCCTGCATTATTATACTTCATCCTCTATACCAATCCCCTGCAATAGTATACGTCATCCTCTATACCAATCCCCTGCAATATCATACGTCATCCTCTATACCAATCCCCTGCAATATTATACGTCATCCTGTATACCAATCCCCTTCAATATTATAAGTCATCCTCTATATTAATGTCTTATACTTTGATACGTCAATGTCTGCATTAATGGTAAACAATATTTAACGTCATTCTTTACAGTAATGTCTTGCAATATAATATGTCAACCTTTTGTTTAATGTCTTACAATATTGTACGTTATCCTATATAGCAATGTCTTGCAATAGTAACAATCGATATTCTGTTTAATGTCCGACTTATTGTACGTCATCCCCTATATTAATATATTTCAATAGTATACGTCATCCTCTATATTTATGTCTTACAATATTACACGCCATCCTCTATATTAATGTCTAAAATTATCTTACGTCATTCTCTATATTAATCGTCATAACTTTTGGCAATGTATAAACTTGCTGGTTTTCGATGTATTCATTTTTACGTTTTGTTTCTGTATGTTGGCATTAAATTAAATAATGTCCGTTGCGTTTGAATTAAAGAGTGTCAACCAATTGAAAAACCAACGAATGGTCGGTTGCTAGGCAATCTTGTCCACATAGGAGCCAAGATTCTCCCAGAATGCGATGCTGGATATACCGCTTACCCGTCTGGTGTTCAGATATGTCAAGACTCCGGTCAATGGAACCTGCCAGAACCACTTTGTCTCCCAGGTATACAATAAGATACTGTTTGTCAACAGTGAAGTAATCATTTTGTTGTTACTCTTATGCAAATAATGCAGGATGGGTTAATAACGTTACTAAGTATGCAAATAAAAGCACAAATTTGTAAACGTTCCTTAATATGACAAACCTTTTTTCAATTTAAGATATGTAAAAACTGAATCCTTCTATCCGCTATTTGCTCCACCTAAGATTGTGACTGACTATGATAAGTCAGTTAAATTTTTAGTGGACGTACAATACTCAGTGATGTTAAATACCCGTTTCTACAACCGTCCCTCAGATAGGAATCCGAGCATAGGTGTATCGGTTATATGAAAACAACACGTATTTGGATAAAATAAAACACTTCGCTGCACACACATTTGTTCTTGTGTATGCAGTGTCTTCCTTTAAACCATAATGGGAGATAAGATTGCGAGGAGTTTGTCTTTTCTGCATGTCCATACATACTCAGAAAGTTTTCAAAAGATCTTAGAAGTATATTATCTGGAATGAAATCGTATTTGAAACTGTTTATTAATAAATACTGTCCGTGCTTAAATCTTCAATAATAATATTTACTAAGGGCCATTATGTTTATATTAAAATAAAGTGTTTAAGTTTATTATAAAATTTATATAAATATATATATACACATACAATGCGGTATGCCATTATAATATATATATATATATATATTATATATAAGTCCAAGGCCCATAACTTCGCCAAAAATCAATGGACCAAAATAAAACTCACACTACATNACGGGCCCATAGTCTAAGAATGTGTTGGTGAATACGGGCCCATAGTCTAAGAATGTGTTGGTGAATACGGGCCCATAGTCTAAGAATGTGTTGGTGAATACGGGCCCATAGTCTAAGAATGTGTTGGTGAATACGGGCCCATAGTCTAAGAATGTGTTGGTGAATACGGGCCCATAGTCTAAGAATGTGTTGGTGAATACGGGCCCATAGTCTAAGAATGTGTTGGTGAATACGGGCCCATAGTCTAAGAATGTGTTGGTGAATACGGGCCCATAGTCTAAGAATGTGTTGGTGAATACGGGCCCATAGTCTAAGAATGTGTTGGTGAATACGGGCCCATAGTCTAAGAATGTGTTGGTGAATACGGGCCCATAGTCTAAGAATGTGTTGGTGAATACGGGCCCATAGTCTAAGAATGTGTTGGTGAATACGGGCCCATAGTCTAAGAATGTGTTGGTGAATACGGGCCCATAGTCTAAGAATGTGTTGGTGAATACGGGCCCATAGTCTAAGAATGTGTTGGTGAATACGGGCCCATAGTCTAAGAATGTGTTGGTGAATACGGGCCCATAGTCTAAGAATGTGTTGGTGAATACGGGCCCATAGTCTAAGAATGTGTTGGTGAATACGGGCCCATAGTCTAAGAATGTGTTGGTGAATACGGGCCCATAGTCTAAGAATGTGTTGGTGAATACGGGCCCATAGTCTAAGAATGTGTTGGTGAATACGGGCCCATAGTCTAAGAATGTGTTGGTGAATACGGGCCCATAGTCTAAGAATGTGTTGGTGAATACGGGCCCATAGTCTAAGAATGTGTTGGTGAATACGGGCCCATAGTCTAAGAATGTGTTGGTGAATACGGGCCCATAGTCTAAGAATGTGTTGGTGAATACGGGCCCATAGTCTAAGAATGTGTTGGTGAATACGGGCCCATAGTCTAAGAATGTGTTGGTGAATACGGGCCCATAGTCTAAGAATGTGTTGGTGAATACGGGCCCATAGTCTAAGAATGTGTTGGTGAATACGGGCCCATAGTCTAAGAATGTGTTGGTGAATACGGGCCCATAGTCTAAGAATGTGTTGGTGAATACGGGCCCATAGTCTAAGAATGTGTTGGTGAATACGGGCCCATAGTCTAAGAATGTGTTGGTGAATACGGGCCCATAGTCTAAGAATGTGTTGGTGAATACGGGCCCATAGTCTAAGAATGTGTTGGTGAATACGGGCCCATAGTCTAAGAATGTGTTGGTGAATACGGGCCCATAGTCTAAGAATGTGTTGGTGAATACGGGCCCATAGTCTAAGAATGTGTTGGTGAATACGGGCCCATAGTCTAAGAATGTGTTGGTGAATACGGGCCCATAGTCTAAGAATGTGTTGGTGAATACGGGCCCATAGTCTAAGAATGTGTTGGTGAATACGGGCCCATAGTCTAAGAATGTGTTGGTGAATACGGGCCCATAGTCTAAGAATGTGTTGGTGAATACGGGCCCATAGTCTAAGAATGTGTTGGTGAATACGGGCCCATAGTCTAAGAATGTGTTGGTGAATACGGGCCCATAGTCTAAGAATGTGTTGGTGAATACGGGCCCATAGTCTAAGAATGTGTTGGTGAATACGGGCCCATAGTCTAAGAATGTGTTGGTGAATACGGGCCCATAGTCTAAGAATGTGTTGGTGAATACGGGCCCATAGTCTAAGAATGTGTTGGTGAATACGGGCCCATAGTCTAAGAATGTGTTGGTGAATACGGGCCCATAGTCTAAGAATGTGTTGGTGAATACGGGCCCATAGTCTAAGAATGTGTTGGTGAATACGGGCCCATAGTCTAAGAATGTGTTGGTGAATACGGGCCCATAGTCTAAGAATGTGTTGGTGAATACGGGCCCATAGTCTAAGAATGTGTTGGTGAATACGGGCCCATAGTCTAAGAATGTGTTGGTGAATACGGGCCCATAGTCTAAGAATGTGTTGGTGAATACGGGCCCATAGTCTAAGAATGTGTTGGTGAATACGGGCCCATAGTCTAAGAATGTGTTGGTGAATACGGGCCCATAGTCTAAGAATGTGTTGGTGAATACGGGCCCATAGTCTAAGAATGTGTTGGTGAATACGGGCCCATAGTCTAAGAATGTGTTGGTGAATACGGGCCCATAGTCTAAGAATGTGTTGGTGAATACGGGCCCATAGTCTAAGAATGTGTTGGTGAATACGGGCCCATAGTCTAAGAATGTGTTGGTGAATACGGGCCCATAGTCTAAGAATGTGTTGGTGAATACGGGCCCATAGTCTAAGAATGTGTTGGTGAATACGGGCCCATAGTCTAAGAATGTGTTGGTGAATACGGGCCCATAGTCTAAGAATGTGTTGGTGAATACGGGCCCATAGTCTAAGAATGTGTTGGTGAATACGGGCCCATAGTCTAAGAATGTGTTGGTGAATACGGGCCCATAGTCTAAGAATGTGTTGGTGAATACGGGCCCATAGTCTAAGAATGTGTTGGTGAATACGGGCCCATAGTCTAAGAATGTGTTGGTGAATACGGGCCCATAGTCTAAGAATGTGTTGGTGAATACGGGCCCATAGTCTAAGAATGTGTTGGTGAATACGGGCCCATAGTCTAAGAATGTGTTGGTGAATACGGGCCCATAGTCTAAGAATGTGTTGGTGAATACGGGCCCATAGTCTAAGAATGTGTTGGTGAATACGGGCCCATAGTCTAAGAATGTGTTGGTGAATACGGGCCCATAGTCTAAGAATGTGTTGGTGAATACGGGCCCATAGTCTAAGAATGTGTTGGTGAATACGGGCCCATAGTCTAAGAATGTGTTGGTGAATACGGGCCCATAGTCTAAGAATGTGTTGGTGAATACGGGCCCATAGTCTAAGAATGTGTTGGTGAATACGGGCCCATAGTCTAAGAATGTGTTGGTGAATACGGGCCCATAGTCTAAGAATGTGTTGGTGAATACGGGCCCATAGTCTAAGAATGTGTTGGTGAATACGGGCCCATAGTCTAAGAATGTGTTGGTGAATACGGGCCCATAGTCTAAGAATGTGTTGGTGAATACGGGCCCATAGTCTAAGAATGTGTTGGTGAATACGGGCCCATAGTCTAAGAATGTGTTGGTGAATACGGGCCCATAGTCTAAGAATGTGTTGGTGAATACGGGCCCATAGTCTAAGAATGTGTTGGTGAATACGGGCCCATAGTCTAAGAATGTGTTGGTGAATACGGGCCCATAGTCTAAGAATGTGTTGGTGAATACGGGCCCATAGTCTAAGAATGTGTTGGTGAATACGGGCCCATAGTCTAAGAATGTGTTGGTGAATACGGGCCCATAGTCTAAGAATGTGTTGGTGAATACGGGCCCATAGTCTAAGAATGTGTTGGTGAATACGGGCCCATAGTCTAAGAATGTGTTGGTGAATACGGGCCCATAGTCTAAGAATGTGTTGGTGAATACGGGCCCATAGTCTAAGAATGTGTTGGTGAATACGGGCCCATAGTCTAAGAATGTGTTGGTGAATACGGGCCCATAGTCTAAGAATGTGTTGGTGAATACGGGCCCATAGTCTAAGAATGTGTTGGTGAATACGGGCCCATAGTCTAAGAATGTGTTGGTGAATACGGGCCCATAGTCTAAGAATGTGTTGGTGAATACGGGCCCATAGTCTAAGAATGTGTTGGTGAATACGGGCCCATAGTCTAAGAATGTGTTGGTGAATACGGGCCCATAGTCTAAGAATGTGTTGGTGAATACGGGCCCATAGTCTAAGAATGTGTTGGTGAATACGGGCCCATAGTCTAAGAATGTGTTGGTGACCTCGGGCCCATAATCTAAGAATGTATTGGTGAGTACGGGCCCATAGTCTAAGAATGTGTTGGTGAATACGGGCCCATAGTCTAAGAATGTGTTGGTTAATACGGGCCAATAGTCTTAGAATGTGTTGGTGAATACGGGCCCATAGTCTAAGAATGTGTTGGTGAATACTGGCCCATAGTCTAAGAATGTGTTGGGGATTACGGGCCCATAGTCTAGGAATGTGTTGGTTAATACGGGCCCATAGTCTAAGAATGGGGATGGTGAATACGGGCCCCGGTCAATTGACGGTCAAGGATTGCGCACATCTATATTTCAGGAGAGCTCAATGATCCCATTGGTGATACAGAAGTGTGTGCAGCCCTGTGGTTCAAGAAGACCTGGCAATGGATTGATTGGGGCTGCAACGGACAAGGATATATCATGTGTGAGCTTCAACTATGATTGTTTCTGCAACAAACCTGCTTATCTCATGTGTGAGCTACAACTATGATTGTTTCTGCAACAAACCTGTTTATCGCATGTGTAAGCTACAACTATGATTGTATCTGAAACAAACCCGTTTATCTCATGTGTGAGCTACAACTATGATGTATACGGGTGCCTTTTTGTATCCAACCGAATCAAGTAAGCTTCAATCGTCGTGTTTAACATTGACAATGCTGACTATTAATATGTGTGTGACAATATCGTTTGATAATACAAGGTCATAACTTTTTGGGCCTTCAACCAAAAATATGTATGCAATTAGAAACACATATACATGTAGTTTCCTTAGTTTCGCTTTCGTTATAACTGAAATTACAGGAACGAATAGCAAATATATACAGGTAAATTGTGTATCTGCGTTATCTGTTAAATATATTAAATTTAACAGTACTCATTAACTCGGAATGAATTGACTATCGTCTTGTAGCATGAATNATGCGTAAAGACTGCCGAATGTGACATGATTGCATTCAACAGAGTCAATCATACGTGCATCATTGGTAGCAACACCACGGAGATTAGGTTTACACCTTCGGCGATAGAAACGGCTTGGCGCGTTTATAAGGTAGGTACTTGATGATTTGCCACTATTACAACAAATCTGATTACTAACACTGTTGCTTCTGATAATACTACGACTTTTACTAAATATTATTGTTTTCTTTTTAAAACAACTATTCATGTTTAGCCTCCTGCTGCGAGAACGTTCCTTTTAATAACAATGTCTCTACCAGATAATTGATAGTGTATGTTTAAAAACCAATCAACATAGAAAACAGCGTTTAGTTATAAGAAAATGAATAAATTCATGTACGCAACATTTTACTTCAGCAGAAGAGAAAGCTCATTATAACATGCGCTAAACCTACGCTGATTGAAATAGTGCAGAAGTTGTAGTGAAAGATTTGTCTTCCGAGCAAGTTGCTGTATCAAAATAAACAGTACAGGTCATAATGTCATTATAATAAGGACATGATGTCATATGCTGTTAAAATCCTAAACACAAGAATGTAGTATGCAAAGGTTAAAAAATTAATTAAGTTAACTTAACATTTATTTAACCATCTTAAGTTTAAAGTTTAAAAAATATAAAACGCCAAACAAGGCTTATAATTTTTACCAAACATATTAGATTAAACATGCAGATTAACATATTAATATTTTCTTAGAAATATGTAAATTTATGCATGAACGGTATTGTATATATACCCCATTTGTTAATTATTGAATATACACTGGTTATTTACTGTTAACAACTAACAACATGTATTGGAATTATGAAAGGTAAATCTTTCCGTTATGTATATCTGTAAACCGTGTTTGATCTGAGATTGCGTATAATGACTATAACTTATAGTTTAAGCCAGCAGAGCACTTACAGAAAAATTGATGACATATTTGTATTTTTCTTTTTTTGTGTTTCATAATGTCGTATTGTAATTCCATAAATGCTCGTGAACAATGGTATAACATTTGCTGTATAATAGTTACATTTTCCGAAAGCTCAGAAACTAAATCAAAATGAGATCAACTAAAATGTGTTTGCTATTATGCGTCAAACGGGACATCTTTTATATCGGATTAAAACTTACGGTATTGTTAATATTAGGCTTAAAATAAATATAACATGTAAGATAAAAACTAATCTGTTATTTATCCAATCCTTCAAAAGACGGTTAAACAAGTTTAAATACTTTTTTTTTTACATTTGTAATGTCAAGTTTGATATTTTGTTGTTGCAATTATCCAATTCCTTTGATAAAATGATTGCGGATTGAAACAAGAATGCCAATCATAATGATATTTCAATAATCCTTTATGGCTAATGTTCGTTATATTTTGTGTATGTATTTTCAGTTGCAGTGTGACCCACCAATGCTAAAATTCAGGCACTCATGTTACTACAAATCCAATTTCGGTCGCCAGTGGTTACCGTCCAAGTTGGAGTGCGAGGCAATGGGAGCACATCTCCTAGTGGTAACCGATGCAGACGAGAATGATTTTATATACAATGTACTCTTAAGGGACCAGCCTGATTTTGAATTTTTTACCGGTGGATTTAGACTTATGGAAGAGTCGACTTATAAATGGATAACCGGCGAGACTTGGACATTTGCTAACTGGAATCCAGCGGAACCGTCGAGAGAGGTATGGGACACAGGGGAAATAGAGGAATGCATGTGCATCACAGGCAAGTGGAACTGGACTGACATTCCATGCAACCAGACTCGGATGTTTGTCTGTGAATTATAAGTACCATGTATTCAGAAAGAAAAACAGCAGCAACAGTTACTTCATTACATAATTATATAGATTTTAAATGTATTTGGACAAACAAACGCTGTCAATATTTTAGTTTTAAAAATTCGCGTTTAGAAATGACCTGACCGTGAGGCTTGTTACGTTACAAGTTCAAGTAGCCGGAACCCATTTTGACTATCCCGAACTTAAAACAACACGAAAGTGGAACAGGCATACTGATTCAAATAGCAATAAGATTTCAGCTATTTTAATCAATTTGATTATACATGTGAACAGGCAAACCAATATTCGAAATTCGTAATGACTCGTTAATTTTCACCAGGCATCATCATTAAAAAAATACAATTCATATCTTATTGTGCGTGTTCACTATATGAACTGAATGTTTTCTCTTCGGACAAGAAAATCGTAGCTCTTCGATAAGTCGGGAATCAACAAGATGATTCGATTGAATATCACGACTAGGTGCGCGCTTGCGTTTTCTAATGTAGTCAAAAAACAGTTGTGTTTGCAAATTAATTCTTTTAGATGTCGTTGACATTTTCTACGTAGATTGAATGATTTTTGATTTTCCAAAATCTCTGAAATCTGATCATAATATATTATCATCCACCGATCATCATAGAATGTTTCGTTCGCCCGATTGTATATGTATTCACATTGACGAACACGAGAGTGTGAATTTGAAAGTTTGGAGACAAAATAAACCAAACAACAATATGTGAATGAGATCCATTTCAACATTTTATTGGATATACTTGTAGAATGTATTATTGACCTGTTATAATTAAGCAGAACATTGTCGATTTAGCAATGTCTCAATGTGTTTCTTTTTAATTATGCACATATACATCATTGCAAACATTGGCTTTATCCTCTGAAAATAATCGTTTAATGTCTGCTTGACTTATAAATGTATTGTTTTCAAATAATATTTTACTTGCAATTCATGTGTTGTTATGGATAAACGAGTATGTTAACAACACATAAACACGCAAAACGTATAAGCTGACAAAATTACTGCCATGCATATCATTAACATATACATAGAATGTCATCAAGAAAAAAGCCATGATATAATTCTAAAACAATACAGTACACACAACATTACATACAACTTAAACAGTAATTAAACTTCAGTCACGAGTGGCGATTTAACTAAAGTATTGGTGTAACATCAGCCTTTATAACTTGCAGAACCTTACACCTTGTTCAGAATTCAAAAGATTTATTATTTAAAACAATTCTACGAACGCATGTAATTCTCTGAATCCAACCTTGAGTAGTAATATGGAATAAATGTGAAATGTTTCCGGCATGCAAAATAGTCCTTAACATGTTCATGCAAAAGCAGTATAAAAAGCCAAAATATCGCTACACACTTCATCTTCTACTGCATCCAAACAACACAAATACAACGGTTGCAGTTTGCAGTTTTAATGCAGCAAATAAATCACACTCTTGAAACTCTAAACTCAAACTCAGGAGA
This sequence comes from Dreissena rostriformis, assembly GCA_007657795.1. Lineage (NCBI taxonomy): Eukaryota > Metazoa > Mollusca > Bivalvia > Myida > Dreissenidae > Dreissena > Dreissena rostriformis. Next base: position 20,962 of record VMBQ01002204.1, read on the forward strand.
GAACGTACGGTTCTTATCCACCACTTTTAGAACAGAACACTAAATATTAACAAACACTATTTAGCACTGGGATAGTTTCTGTAGACGACAGAACGACGACTACAGCTCAACTTTAGTTCTTTGAAGAGTCGAGCTAAAAAGCAATTTAGTTATCTCACAAATCATTAAATTTTATCATATCTTCATATCGGCATTATACATTACACCCATTCTGATATATATTTGGTGCATTCAACAATTGTGAAATACGTCTTAAATGCGCAGTTTAGTCGCGTCATTGTGCTTATTACCATGGTATCATGATATGTTAAGTAAGGTGTTTAGCCATTTTGTTGTGTTTGCTTTCGACATAGCAATGGCGACTTAAGAATTGATTAAAGTGGATCTGATGACATTTTACGTAAACTGCAGAGCCGTCGTTTGTAACGGGTTGATAGAAGAGTGCATGTGTATGAGCTGAGACTGATAGTTTGTGTTACCTCGTCAGAAACATATATGTTCCAAGTAGCTAACACTGGGGGAGAGCCGTCGTTTGTAACGGGTCGATAGAAGAGTGCATGCGCATAACGTTCAGATGAGCTGGGTCTGATATTTTTTGTTACCTCGTTAGAAACATAAACGGTACAAGAAGCTTATGTGTACTCCTTTTTAAAATCGTTGTTCATTGTAATACAATTCATGTGTCCAATACTGGATTCGGATATACATCGTCGCACAGAAAGAACATACGCCTGAACATTATCGTATATTAAATATATAGTATATTGCTTGTGTTTTATACGAATGTCTAAACGCAGTTGTCTAGCAAATGCGCATCGTGTATTTTCTATTTATACAATTCAGATATTCTTTTGTGTTGGGTAATTTACAATGCCTAAATAATATAAACTATCCATATTTAGTTAAATGATGGGATGAATAGTCTGTTTTGAAACATTAATTTCCATAATTTTAAACATGAATACGGGAAAACAATTTACGCACGTGTATGAAGCCAAAGACATATACATGAAGTATTGTCTACTTCTCATTTGTAAAATTGAACATAATTGTTAATGCACATGTTAATTAACAGTTAAAATATATGACTTCATGAGTTTTTCTAGTAAATCTGATGTTGTTTTGCTATAATGTTATGATTACTACGTATAAATTGCTAAATGTAATGTTGCTCCAGTTAGTGATTCGTAATTGTTTCTCAATAGTTTCTATCGTTTGGTTACTTAAATTAATTAACGTTTTAAAAATATGTGTCTTATTTGCATAAACTACCACTATTTGATATTTCGATTGGATTGTTTGCTAAAACGTCATGAAATTACATTGTTTAAATTAAGTGAGTAATATCGCATCATAAACGTTTTGTTTTATTTCCATTAAATTTAAACACGAAATACAATGTCTATTGATAAGTTTCTTTCAACATTTTCTATTCCATTAAACAATGAGATTAAAATATTCTTTTTCATAAAACGATGTCAGTGAAAGAAGATTCCAATTGAACTATCTGATCGACAGAAATAGTTTTACCGCTTATTCAATTAATAGATATGAACCAATTTCGAACACTAATCAATCATGTGACAGTAGGCGATATCGCCGACATTGTTGTACGATCAAAATGAAAATGGCAACTAACCATCTCCATTTGGCGTTAAAAGCTTTTCAATGAGGTATTAAAGGTGTAGACGAAACTTGGTACTGTTTGTCACATGATTAAACAGAATATTCAGGGCTTATTGTACACATAATACACATAATATCGACCTATTCCAATGCAGTAAATACGTTAAGAGGCAACGAACCTTTGATATATTAAACATGTTGAAGAGTAAATTTATTTTAAAAACGGATTGCAGATGCATTTTTATTATTCGAATGCAGATGCGTCGATACCACAATTATTATAGACACAATTAAAATGGATTCGAAAGAACGACGAAGAGTATTGAGTCATAGTGTGTAGGTAAAGCACATACGAAGATGACCTTAGTCGCCCTACAACGCGCATCATATATAATAAAGCTTTCGATTCCGGGACTATAAATTCGTACAGTATAGTGTAGAAGGATACAAGGGAAGGTAAAAGTACTAACACATGTACTCTAATGTAATATGTTTTCCTGGCTAAAAAGAGAAGTGCAAGCCACCTTAACTAATGACACTTTCGTTCTCGTTACAATGGAAGCGCTTACTACTAAAGTATGTACGTTGAAAGCAGAATAGTTAATCTTCCTTCGAAATCAGTTGCAGTTTGAATCTTTTGATTTTCAGCCGTAGATGTGTCCATTTGAAACGAATCAGTCACACACGTTGCTTTTCAAACGCATCGTTTCATTGCTAATGTTATTTATTTTTTATTTAATAACTATAGCCAGGGATTCAATTTGTACCGTTTCCTGTTAATTATTGTAGTTTCGGTCCATTTATTTATTGCGCATTTAGAGCAAATGATGTATTGACTTATTTGAGGTTTCTGATGGCTTCCGGATGTAATATTTAAACCCCACAGGAGGAGGCAACTGGAGTTGTGGTACAACCGAAAGAATCTTTGACCCAAATTACATGATAAATTCTTAATTAAAGCGAATGTCTAATTAATGTCTGTTTCTCAACTAAATGTCGCAATGGACGTCTGTCCAAGTCCATCGCAATTTCCTTGAATCAACATAAATGCCGCAAACATGTACGTTTAGTTATTGAAATGTTCGTGGAGAAAGGTGTGTCTGTTAAGTACACATATACCTACTTGTGTTAGGAAAGCGGTTTAGCTGCACGTATTGTGTGTAAGTAGGCGTAGCATGAGAGAGGGAAGTTACTTGTATAATATCGAAACATACTGTAAATAAAAAAAATCGATCGACATCTACCCTTATTTACTTAGTAAAGAGCAATTCAAAATATGTTAAGTGAATTTACATCAAAGGTATACATTCTCAATAAATAAAACAGCAATATCAACTTATTGTGTCTATATATCTGTGATTCAGCTTTCACTCCAGCCATCGAATTTGAATTCGATCCGATGTCACAATTATTCCTAAGTTTGTTTAAAATATTAGTATTAGGCTATTGATTTCATATTGCTATTAAGTGTGCATAATTTTCATGTTAAAGTGTTACAAGATGAAGATAATAACTGCATATGAATACATACCAAAACTATTGCTTAAAACACATACATCTTTAAAATAGTAATATGAATTATTGAAATGAACGATTTAAGACAGTTACTCTTTAAAATTAAAACTTGCTCATTTTCAGAAATATGGGCCTAAATGTTACGTCATTTAAACTTACCTACCAAATGAAATGACTTTGGTTGTGCTTATACAAATAAATAAAATAAGAATAATTCATATAATATATAAATATTTGCATANTTTCTTTTTTTTGTATTTCATGTCGTATACGAAATATCAAGGAATGAGTAATGGAAAATGAGTTGTGCTGTATATTGTTAGTGAAAACAAATATTTATTACATATTGAACGTAAATACTAAAGTGCAGTTGTTAAATAACGTTATAACAATTATATTTTTATTATGAAACGGCTCTATTAAATGTTTGAGTAATAATCAGTATATTATAACGCAAGCGCTTAGTAAATTATTAAAATATTTAAAATGTGCATCAAAATATGCTAATGCCTTTCATATAAAATATCTAGAATAGAAGCAATTTAATGTCTGAGACATTAAGGGTTTTTATATTTAAATAAAAAGCAATCGTTATTAGCTGTCAAAATAAGTGCTGGTAAATATTGACATATCTCGGTCAAGGTACGGCTGAGTGCTTTGTATTGATATGTTTGGTTCATTGAGATCAAACGAATTGTTTTAACAACGTGTGAGCCATACATTTATGCGAAATTAGAAATAGCCTTCATTGGTTATGTCAACGTTCATCCGCAAAAAGTGTTATCGCCGGTGTACGAATTTCCGGCTGACGCAAAAGCTTTTAGTCTGGAATACCTCCGGCTGACGCAAAAGCTTCTAGCCTGGACTGCTAGTTATACACTAAATTGCCGTCATAATTGTCAGATATTGACGTTGTTTTCGTTGATAACAGTATTTAGATATGGCATTAAAATGTATAGGCTCGGTAAGCGCAGTTGTATTAAGTAATTGAAATTTGAGATTATGTTTACCGCATGAATGCACACACATGAATGACAGAGACTTAATAACCTAGTATTAATTATATTGCAAAATACCACATCCATTTTGATAGAAAAAATACGCTCACGTTTGTAAGTTGAAAATTGTGTAAGTCAATCAATTTCCAATTGCCTTATTTGAACAGAACAGGACATGTGCAGTATTATGACTTGCACAATGTACATCGTCAGTATAACAAAACAAACAAATCATGATTAAGATTCATGTCACGTTCATCATATAATATATAATTTCAGTACATACGGTATATAATAAAGTACACTAAGTCATATAATATATTATTTCAGTACAAACGGTATACAATAAAGTACATACGGTATACCTGGGCCCAGTTGCTCAAACCTTATCGGCCAGTTAAGCTAACAGCCGTTAATTTTTAGACAAAATTATTTATATGACTTAATTGTTAAACTTTTAATATACATGTAAATTGTAAACAAATGTGTTTGCTTCAATAGTTTGCATATGTTTTATAATTACATTGCTTTTTAAATTAGTTGTATTTGAGTCTCAAGTTAACAGACCGTTACCTTAACTGGCCGTTAAAATTTTGAGCAACCGGGCCCAGGTCTTTATTATAAAACATATTACATTTGATTATTGTATTCATACATATTGTGTTAGTTCAGAACTTTTAAGTATGTGTCTTTATTTAAGAGGATGATCTTACATTTAAAAATGTGTTTCTTTCATTTAATGCGTATTTAATAAAAAGACAAAACTTAACTTCTTGTTATCAATGCCCAACATTTAAAAAAAAATTAAACATCGATGGGCGTTGGTAATAGTACTTTGGTACATATGTTTTGCGAATCTCCTCTAAAAATGAACATACAAGCATGAACTGATATTCAGCTTCAATATCTTGTGAATTACACAATAAACAATAACAATGATCCCTTTTCTATTTCTACCATATCTACCCGTTTGTATTCTTAGTGGTTGAACCAATAGTCTTAGTCTACAAAAAAACATTCTTAGGCTGCTAAGGTAGTAAATCTAGGTATGATTTGTAATTAAAATTGTTTTTGAAAAGGTCATTACAACATGGTTTGTCTGCAACCATTCCTGAATGAAATTGACTATGAAACGTTGTTTGAAAATACAGATAAAAGATTTAAAATCGACATTGTCATAAGAGAGACCATTATTGTTCAGCAATAACTTTACATTATATACCCAATTTGTAAAGCCATTGGTACAATCTTCCTTGGCTTGCTCATAAACCTTTTTAATAATAATCTTATTTGTATGTCTAATTTTGCTCCAGTATTTAATGATTGTTAGATACCTTGAAATGAACAGAGGGTACAGACCTAATTCCCCATATACGCCCGCATTAGATATATTAGTGTTAAGTTTTAAAACACGTTTGCAATTTGCTTATTTGAACGCCAAGTTTAGAACGCCGTTTCTTCCAAAGCTATATCAGAAGTGCATTATCGATCACATATTCGAAGCCTTATCCTTGCTATACAAGAATCCAATTCAGTTATTTTTTACTTCAGCACTTTACATTGACAGGTTTTGTCACCAGTCAGATATCTTAGTATGATTCTTAATTAATTTGCTTATTTTAGATTCCAATCTCTGAGTCTAGTATCGTCGTATGTTACCAACAATTTTCACAAGTAGTGCATGATACACGAACCTCGGATAAGTTCGAATAATTTTGGTTTGATGCTTAAAGGGACATATTCACGTTTTGGTAAATAGACAAAATTGAAGAGAAAAAAATGTTTCAGATTCGCACATTGTCGTTGTAGTAATCATATTTGTTAGAAAACAGTATTACTGAACATTTAACATGCTCTAACATAGCCATTATATGCATATTTTGACGATTTAAAACCTGAAAAGTATAAAGCGTTGCACCGCGAAACAATCGAATAATTTGAAAAGTTCTGTTGTTATCGTTATATTATGTGACACTACGAGGATTGCTCATACATATATAAAGTATAAAACACACCACGCACTGTATTAGCACGGATGGCCGTGTGGTCTGTGCGTAATACTTTTACTCCAGGGGTAAGTGGTTCGAGTCCATTTGTGGATTACTTTTTTTCTTTCTTTATTTTTTTTTTTTATTTTTTTTTTTATTTGGNAAACTTCTATATATACCGAAATCTGTGAAAAGGTCTCTTCAAATATTTGCAATTTTAAGCAAATTCGCTACCTCAGCGGTTTTCAATTGATCTGCATAACGACAAAGTTTAGAAGAACCACTTAAATCAAGCAACTTTGTCGAATGTGTATTATGCAAACATTAATTAATACTTCTATTTAAAAGTTGAATGAAACCTTAAACGATATTTAATATTATGTAAATATTTTAACCGAACTAAGGATCATACCTCTTGAAACACGCAAGACATGCATATAAACCACTTTTCTAACGCAAGTATGTATATGTGTACTTACAGACGAACCTTTCCTTACTAACATTTCAATAACTAAAGGTACATGTGTGCGGCATTTAATATGTTTATTACAGGAAATTGCGATGGACTTGGACCGACGTCCAGTGGGACATTTAGTTTAGAAACAGAAATAGAACATTAATTGGACATTCGAAATAATTAAGAATGTATTATGTTATTTTGGTCCAAGATCAAGTCGGGTGTACCGAAGCTCCAGTCGCTTCTTCCTGTGTGGCTACAATATTACATCCGAAAGTTTTCAGAGGCATCACCAATTCAATTAATCATTATTTCAAAGTGATAACCGGAAAACGTACATCGGTCGAAACTTTTTTTTTCATGAACAATGGATAGTATTAGAAATACCAAAATGCGTTTGCAAAAGCAATGTGTATGCCTTATTTATTTTGAATGGACACATCCACGGCTGAAAATGAAAAGGTTCAAACTAAAGCAGATTTCAATGGAAGATTCAACATTCTGATTTCAACGCACACCATTTAATAGTCTTCCATTTTGTTGTGTTTGAACGATTTATTGGTAAAGGTGTCGCGTACTTCTCTTTTTAGCATAGCAAACATATTTTGAGTACATGTGCTAGTACTTTAACGTCCGGTTTTTATCTTGCTACACTATAATGAACGAGTTAATAGTCCCGGCATCAAAAGTTTTATTATATATAATACACGTTGGAGGAAGACTTAGGTCATCTTCTTATGTACCTTACCTACACAATATGATGACTCATAACTCTATTTCTTCGTCGTTCTTTCAAATCCTCCATTTTAATTGTGGCTATAATTACACATTGTAATCAACGCTTCTGCATTTGAATACTATAACTGCCTTTGAAATCCTTTTTCAAAATTAATTTATTCTTTAATATGTTTAATATATGAAATGTTCGTTGTCTATTCGCGTATTTACTACATTGGAATAGGTCGATATTATGTATATTTTGTGTACAATAAGCCATGAATATTATGTTTAATCATGTTACAAACAGTACCAAGTTTCGTCTGTACCTTTACCACCTCATTGGAACGTTTTTTACGCCCAATGGAGATAGATAGTTGCCATATTCAGTTTGATCGTACAACTATGTCGGCGATATCGCCTACTGTCACATAATTGATAAGTGTTCGAAATAAATTCAAAGCTATTAATTGAATTAGCGGTTAAACTATTTCTGTCGATCAGATAGTTCGATTGGAATCTTCTTTCACTAACATCGTGTAATAAAAACGAACATTTTACTCTCATCGTTTAATGGAAAAGAAAATGAAAATCTAGTTCGTTCAAACAAACTTATCAATAGATTATGTATTTCGTATTTAAAATAAATGGAAATAAAACAAATCTTTTATTATGCGTTATTACTCACTCGATTTAAACAATGTAATTTCATGACGTTTAAGCACACAATTCAATCGAAATATCAAATAGTGGTAGTTTATGCAAATAAGATACATATTTTTAAAAAAGTTTATTAGTTTTAGTAACCAAACTATATAAATTGAAAAACAATTACGAATCAATAACTGGAGAAACGGGACTCGTTCGTAAAACAAGTGTTACATTTAGCAATATATACAGAATAATCATAACATTTTAGCAAAACAACATCAAGTTTACTGGGAAAGCACATTCATTCATATTTTTTAACTGTTAATTAACATGTACATTAACAGTTAAGTTCAACTTTACAAATGAGCAGTAGGCAATACTTCATGTATATTTCGTTGGCTTCATACACGTGCGATAATTGTTCTCCATATTATTCATATTCATAGTATTCATGTTAAAATTTATGGTAATTAATGTTTCAAAACAGACTATACATCCCATCATTTCACCAAATATGAATAGTTCTTGAATTAATTCATAAGTGTGGATTACAATTACATAGTTAGTCAGATAAACCGCTTTTGCATACAAAACATTAAAATTAAGTTAAACAAGCTTATTTGAAGACATCTATTTTGGAGCGGTTATTTGACATATGAATGTTTTGTTTAGTANGACAGACAGACAGACAGACAGACAGACAGACAGACAGACAGACAGACAGACAGACAGACAGACAGACAGACAGACAGACAGACAGACAGACAGACAGACAGACAGACAGACAGACAGACAGACAGACAGACAGACAGACAGACAGACAGACAGACAGACAGACAGACAGACAGACAGACAGACAGACAGACAGACAGACAGACAGACAGACAGACAGACAGACAGACAGACAGACAGACAGACAGACAGACAGACAGACAGACAGACAGACAGACAGACAGACAGACAGACAGACAGACAGACAGACAGACAGACAGACAGACAGACAGACAGACAGACAGACAGACAGACAGACAGACAGACAGACAGACAGACAGACAGACAGACAGACAGACAGACAGACAGACAGACAGACAGACAGACAGACAGACAGACAGACAGACAGACAGACAGACAGACAGACAGACAGACAGACAGACAGACAGACAGACAGACAGACAGACAGACAGACAGACAGACAGACAGACAGACAGACAGACAGACAGACAGACAGACAGACAGACAGACAGACAGACAGACAGACAGACAGACAGACAGACAGACAGACAGACAGACAGACAGACAGACAGACAGACAGACAGACAGACAGACAGACAGACAGACAGACAGACAGACAGACAGACAGACAGACAGACAGACAGACAGACAGACAGACAGACAGACAGACAGACAGACAGACAGACAGACAGACAGACAGACAGACAGACAGACAGACAGACAGACAGACAGACAGACAGACAGACAGACAGACAGACAGACAGACAGACAGACAGACAGACAGACAGACAGACAGACAGACAGACAGACAGACAGACAGACAGACAGACAGACAGACAGACAGACAGACAGACAGACAGACAGACAGACAGACAGACAGACAGACAGACAGACAGACAGACAGACAGACAGACAGACAGACAGACAGACAGACAGACAGACAGACAGACAGACAGACAGACAGACAGACAGACAGACAGACAGACAGACAGACAGACAGACAGACAGACAGACAGACAGACAGACAGACAGACAGACAGACAGACAGACAGACAGACAGACAGACAGACAGACAGACAGACAGACAGACAGACAGACAGACAGACAGACAGACAGACAGACAGACAGACAGACAGACAGACAGACAGACAGACAGACAGACAGACAGACAGACAGACAGACAGACAGACAGACAGACAGACAGACAGACAGACAGACAGACAGACAGACAGACAGACAGACAGACAGACAGACAGACAGACAGACAGACAGACAGACAGACAGACAGACAGACAGACAGACAGACAGACAGACAGACAGACAGACAGACAGACAGACAGACAGACAGACAGACAGACAGACAGACAGACAGACAGACAGACAGACAGACAGACAGACAGACAGACAGACAGACAGACAGACAGACAGACAGACAGACAGACAGACAGACAGACAGACAGACAGACAGACAGACAGACAGACAGACAGACAGACAGACAGACAGACAGACAGACAGACAGACAGACAGACAGACAGACAGACAGACAGACAGACAGACAGACAGACAGACAGACAGACAGACAGACAGACAGACAGACAGACAGACAGACAGACAGACAGACAGACAGACAGACAGACAGACAGACAGACAGACAGACAGACAGACAGACAGACAGACAGACAGACAGACAGACAGACAGACAGACAGACAGACAGACAGACAGACAGACAGACAGACAGACAGACAGACAGACAGACAGACAGACAGACAGACAGACAGACAGACAGACAAACAAAATAGTTTATTTACGTCTCACTTTTGTACATAAAACACAGTAAGGCATTACAAAATCATTGTATATATATGTACAAAACCACTATAAAAGAGCTACTAACAAAGATGGCACACAAAATTCTAAAAATGTTCAACAATTATATACATCATAGAATCTTTCATATCTGTTAGAAATATGAAAACAGCTTCTTAAGAAAATTCGATTAAAAATGATATATTTTCTTAAAATAAATAAAAATTACAACTGGTAGAATTATAAAAAAGATCCTGAAGGAAATTCGGTTAAAATTATTAGTTTTCTAAAAATAAATAAAAATATATATTATCAAACAATACAGTAAGAGGAAATTTCAATTTGTACATTATACACAGTTTTGTTCTTATGAAGTACAAAGTATATTATTATTTGATACGCAATTGACTATGCGTATACATAAAATGGGTTATATATACATGTGGTTACGTCGCTTCATTAAAATGTCATGACAGGCTCTGACACAGGGTTTAATGATGCGGTCATCTTACAGCAAGAAGTTCATTTTCTCTCTAGGGTTTAAATCGTTGAAATTTGTGTTTACCAAAAGAGCACTTTCTGTTAAATTGGATCTTATATTTTCATATAGCTGACACTTAATTAGGGCATGTTCTTCACTTTCGACACACGTCTTACAGATAAAACAGTATCGTTCATTTTCTGGTACACCTTCATACCGACCTGTTTCTATTCGAAGAGGAGCAGCATTACAAAGGAATTTTGCCAAGGCACTACGTTGTGCTCGACTTATCGTAGAACACTTGACGTATGGCTTGCGTGTTTCAAGAGGTATGATCCTTAGTTCGGTTAAAAGATTTACATAATATTAAATATCGTTTAAGGTTTCATTCAACTTTAATGTAGTTGTATTCATTAATGTTTGCGTAGTACATATTCGACAACGTTGTTTGATTTAGAAGTGGTTCTTCTAAACTGTGTTGTTATGAAGATCAAATGAAAACCGTTAAGGTAGCAAAACTGCTTAAAATTGCAAATATTTAAAGAGACCCTTGCAAAGATTTTGGCATATATTGAAGTTTGTCATTACATGCTTTAAATTGATAAATGTAAACATTGAAACTAAAACGCTCCAGTAAAAAAAACAATGATAATTAAAGAAAGAAAAAAAGTAATCCGCAACTGAGCTCGAACCACTTACCCCTGGAGTAAAAGTATTACGCACAGACCACTCGGCCATCCGTGCTAATACAGTGCGTGGTGTGTTTTATACTGTATATAAGCAATCCGTTAGTGTCACATAAAATAACGATAACATCAGAACTTTCCAAATTATTCAATAGTTTCGCGTTGCAACGCTTTATATTTTTCAGGTCTTAAATCGTCAAAATATGCATATAATTGATATTTTAGAGCATGTTAAATGTTCAGTAATACTGTTTTCTCACAAATATATTTACTACAGCGACAATGTGCGAATCTGAAACATGTTCTCCTCAATTTTGTCAATTTACCAAAACGTGAATAGGTCCCTTTAAGTTTCAAACCAAAATTATTCGAACATTTCCGGGGTACGTGAATCATTCAATACTTGTGAGAATGGTTGGTACGATACAACGATAATAGACTCAGAGATTGAAATCTAAAATAAGCAAATTAATTGAGAATAATACTATCATTTTATTGTATATGATTGTAATGTCCTTAAGATATCTGACTGGTGAGAACACCATTCAGTGTAAAGTACTGAAGTAAAAAATATCTGAATTGGATTCTTGTAGAGCTGGGAAAAGGCTTCGAATATGTGGTCGATAATGCACTTCTAATATAGATTTGGAAGAAACGGCGCTCTAAACTCGGCGTTCAAATAAGCAAATTGCAAACGTATTTTAAAACTTAAAACTAATACATCGAATTCGGGCGTATATAGGCAATTGGATCGGTACCCTCTGTTCATTTCAAGGTATCTAAAAATAAGTAAATACTATAGCAAAATTATACATTCAGATAAAATTATTATTAAAAAGTTTTATGAGCAAGCCACGGAAGATTGTTACAATGGCTTTACAAATTGGGTATATAATGTAAAGTTATTGCTATACAATAATGGTTTCAATCATGTCATTGAAGATGCTGACAATGTCGATTTTAAATATTTTATCTGTATTTTCAAACATTTATAACAAGACCAAATTGATTAAGTTTTTTTTTATTAAATACGCATTAAATGAAAGAAACACATTTTTAAATGTAAGTTCATCCTCATAAATAAAGACACTTACTTAAAAATTCTGAACTCGCACAATATATATGAATACAATAATCAAATGAAATATGTTTTATAATAAAGACCAGGTTTACCGTATGTACTTTATTGTATACCGTATGTACTGAAATTATATATTATATAATTAACGTGACATGAATCTTAATCATAATTTGTTTATTTTGTTATTCTGACGATGTACAGTGTGCAAGTCATAATAATACACATGTTCTGTTCTGTTCAAATAAGGAAATTGGAAATTGATTGACTTACACAATTTTCAACTTACAAACGTGAGCGTATTTTTTCTCTCAGACGGATATGGTATTTTGCAATATAATTTATACTAGGTTATTTAGTCCCTGTCATTCATGAGTGTGCATATATGCGATAACATAATTTCACATTTCAATTACTTAATACAACTGCGCTTACCGAGCCTATACATTTTAATGCCATATCTAAATACTGTTATCAACGAAAACAACGTCAATACATGTATCTGGCAATTATGACGGCAATTTATTGTATAACTAGTATTCCAGGCTAGAAGCTTTTGCGTCAGCCGGATATTCGTACACCGGCAATAACACTTTTTTGCGGATGAACGTTGACATAACCAATGTAGGCTATTTCTAATTAGGAATAAATGTATGGCTCACACGTTGTTAAAACAATTCGTTTGATCTCAATGAACCAAACAAATCAATACAAAGCACTAAGCCGTACCTTGCAAGAGATATGCCCATATTTACCAGCACTTATTTTGACGGCTAATAACGATTGCTTTTTTTAAAATATAAAAACCCTTACTGTTAATAGTTGTTTTTTTTAAGTAACAGTTTTCAATTGTGTCATATGAACTAACATTGGAATTTTTCAGACATTAAATTACTATTATTCTAGAGTTTTTATATGAAAGGCATTAGCATATTTTGATGCACATTTTAAATATTTTAATAGTGTACTAAGCGCTTGCGTTATTTTATACTGATTATTACTCAAACATTAAAAAGAGCCGTTTCATAAAAAAATATGATTGTTATTACGTTATTTAACAACTGCACTTTAGTATTTACGTTTAATATGTAATACATATTTGTTTTCACTAACAATATACAGCACAACTCATTTTCCATGTCTGCATTCCTTCATATTTCGTATATCACATGAAATACAAATAAAGAAAAATTGTCATTGTTTTAATTCAATATATATATATGTATATATACAACGGCCTAAAGAATGGTTGTCTTACTCCTAAAACGAAATTATTTCCAAAGGTTTTATGATTCATGCTACGAGATGAATATGAATGCACTGTTTGATGCATCATATTCATTCCCAGTTGAAAAAAAAACTTCTGTTAAGTTGCATGTGTTCTGTTTAATTTAATATATAACAGACATCTTGTTTGTTGCAGACACAATTATGGTTGTGGCTCACACATTATATTACCTGGTTTGTTGCAGACACAATCATATTTAAAGCTCGCACATAAGATAGCTCACACATAAGATAAACGGGTTTGTTGCAGTCACAATCATAGTTGTAGCTCAAACATCAGATAACCCGGTTTATTGCAGACACAATCATAGATGTAACTCGCAAAAGGTAACGATACACCGATACAGCTTGGCACCAGCGTTGTCGCAGGAGTTGCCAGAATGACCTTGAGAAAAAGGTCAGACTGCCTTAGGGACTCCGTCTCCGGATTTGATGGCGAGGTTGATTCCTCTAGCCTTTCCCATGAATGGGTATGCCGCAATGCAGCGAAGATTTGAGATCAGAGTTTTCCTCCTCCTTGATGAGCTACCAACCAAGGATGACGAACCCCATCTGCCCGAAGCAGCTGGTTTTAAGGCGCCAGAGACCCGCCTGCACGCCTTTTCCTGTCAGCTAGAACATGATCTGCCGGGCTTAGAAGCCACACTCGTAGGCTAGGAGCTTGATCACCACTACAAAGTTTTTGTAGATCCAACAACTCTGTCGTATGTGTATTATGCAAATATTTATATATTATATGAATTATTCTTATTCTATTTATTTGTATAAGCACAACCAAAGTCATTTCATTTGGTAGGTTAGTTTACATGACGTAACATTTAGGCCCATATTACTGAAAATGAGCAAGTTCTTAATTTTAAAGAGTAACTGTCTTAAGTCGTTCATTTCAATAATTCATTTTACTATTTTAAAGATGTATGTGTTTTAAGCAATAGTTTTGGTATGTATTTATATGCAATTATTATCTTCATCTTGTAACACTTTAACATGAAAAGTATGCACACTTAACTGCAATATGAAATTCATAGCCATACTAATATTTTAAACAAACTTAGGAATAATCGTGACATAGGTTCAAATTCAAATTCAATGGCCGGAGTGAACACTGAATCACATATATATAGACACAATAAGTTGATATTGCTGTCTTATTCATTGATAATGTATACCTTTGATGTAAATTCACTTTACATATTTTGTATTGCTCTTTACTAAGTAAATAAGGGTAGATGTCGATCGTATTTTTCAATTTACAGTATGTTTCGATATTATACAAGTAACTTCCCTCTCTCATAGTAACGCCTACTTACACACAAGACGTGCAGCTAAGCCGCTTTCCTAACACAAGTAGGTATATGTGTACTTAACTGACACACCTTTCTCCACGAATATTTGAATAACGAAACGTACATGTGTGCGGCATTTATGTTGATTTACAGGAGATTGCGATGGACTTGGACAGACGTGCCGTGGGACATTTTCCTGAAGTTTAGAAACAGAACATTAATTAGACATTCTCTATAATTAAGAATTAAGCATGTGTTATGAAATTTGGGTCAAATATCCTGACGGCTATACCACAGCTCCAGTTGCCTTCTCCTGTGGGGTTTAAATATTACATCCGGAAGCCTTCAGAAACCTCATAGAATTCAATACATCATTTGTTCTAAATGCGCAATAAATAACGTACCGAAACTACAGTTATTAACAGGAAACGGTACAATTTAAGTCACTGGCGATAACTATGTAATCAATAATAAATAGAATTAGCAAAGAAACATTGCGATCGAACAGTGTCGTTTGATGCCTGATTCATTTCAAATGGACACATATACGGCTGAAAATTAAAAGGTTTCAACTGAAGCTGATGTCAATGGCAGATTAAACATTCTGCTTTTCACGCACACCATTTAATGTGTTCCATTTCGTGGTGTATCAACGACTTCTAAATAAAGGTGACTCGCACTTATCTGTTTAGCATTGAAAACAAATTTTGAGAACATGTGTTAGTACTTTGACGCCCGATTGATCACTATGATGTACGAGTTAATAGTCCCGGATTCGAAATCGCCATGATTCAATGTTCACGACAAGGCACAGTGTGTATATCGCAATGATCTATTTGTCTAACGGCCTACATTTGAAACTTTGAAGTTCAGTTAAGGTACTTGTCAAACCGGGTCTAGAACAAACGAACGGTATCGATATGCCATGGCGAATTAATAGGATATGGTTGAGTCGGGGTTCAACCCGGCAACCGGTGAAGTTTGGCGCCAGTGTGTAACTACTAGACCACAGCTCAGCTTCGGTGTGAATGGACCAACTGGTGTTTTATATAAAGCATTAACATTATTATGTCACAATCTATCATGGCAACGTGCAAAATGGAGACAGCCTGTATAGCACTTATAAACCGTGTTGGTTTGATCAATAGGCGTAACGCAGTGCGTTTGTATGCCTTTAAACAGGACATTTCCGGGGGGAAACAGTTTAAAGAACTCGGATATTTTAATTTCCGTTTACATTAAGACAAATCAATGGAAAATTCAAAACAAATATGAGGCTATTATCCAAAGATTCAAATTTAAATTTGTAACGCTAGAAAACTTCGCAAAAATCGATTGATCGTTTCCCTAAAAGAGCTATATTTTTAGTTTAAAAACAGCACATCCGTTTTTCCCCCACATTAATGTGTACACTAAGCCCTGAGTGTTTGCTTTAAGCATGTGGCAAACAGTATCATACATGTATTGCCTACAGTTTTAACGCTTCCTCTGAACGCTTTTTACGACAAAAGCCATGGAACGTTGACATGTGCATTTGTGTTCGTAAAACCATACCGTCGATATCGCTTACTGTCACGCGATTGATTATTGCTTCAAAGTTGTTGCGGAACAACTATTTTAGTTGATTACACATTTCGATTGAATCTGATTAGTTTAAGCAAACACAACCATATATAATTTATACAACACAATTGTTAAGGAATGCAATTCTAGTAAGTTAAAGCAAACAGTTCAATAGAAGTTTCAAATAATGGTTGTAAATGTAAAAAAAAATGTTTATAAAAAGTTAATTCGTTCAATCAAAAAAAACTAAAGAAGTATACACAATACAAATATTCAAACTGGAGTGAAGCAACTCGTTTGTAATCACATTTTATAGAAAAACACAACAAGTCATATATGTGTTCGAACTGCATACCTTGATAGAAAATACAACACATCCTAGTTAATGACAGAGATAATCTAGAAACTCTTACAACAATGATATACCTATCAACTATTTTTGAAATCATAATTTATAGACATTCGTGGAAAAGCAACATGAGTTTCGTCATAGCAAAGCTTAACAAACAACAATAATTAAATTTAAAAAAACAATAGAGGCATAAAAAGCCGACATTTTTATCAAATAACTTCGTTTAATAGCCAAATGGATAGACATAGAAATAGAAAAACCTTCAAATTATTTAAGATTTCTTGCATAAATATAAAATGATACAGATTGAACTTTGCCTTTTTTTGAAATAGAAGATTGCGTGACACTTAATGAACAAAGAGAAACATCTAACGATACATCTAACGAAGCAATTGTATGTTATAGAACATAATATAAAAGATAAGAACATGAAGCTGTTTTATATCAATAAGAAAATAAAGATATACCAAAACTAAACAACGTACAATCTAAATCTCTCAAAGGGCAACGCCTATTTTTAAGAAGGTTACTTTGAAATGTAACAAACGACAAGAGTTCTGGTTCAGGTGGTTTTACTGCCATGTTTTGCAAAGTCGTTTGAAAAAGGATATGTTTTATTCAATAATAAAACAAATCGATTGCAAAAGACTTCAACATTAAAAGAACTTAATAGATAAGAGAACAGAATAACCGAAATTAAAACCAAAGGTGAATATCAGTTATAATATGTTCGCAGTTGTTGTTAAGTTGTACTTTTGAAAGGAAATTTGCTCAAATTTTACTGTGCTGTTCCTTTGTTTAATAAATGGATAAAACAATGTATATCCCCAAAGAATGACTCGTTTACACCAACCGTTTTCAATAAAATGGAAAAAATGATGAAATTTTAAGCAAAAGTATCGAAACGCAATTTTCCAAAAATATCAATTGTGCTGTGAATGGATAAACTACTTATTATTAATATTGAAATATAGCATGCGTGACATAAACTTCATTTAATAAAACCTTTTGGAAGTAAGAGGTTGTATTATATTCCGCTTCCACTTAGTCAAGCGATTTGAAAGAATGGTTCGCACACAAATACTAAAATCATTGACGTTCATAAATCTTGCTTACGCAAGTCAACATTTTACAGCAACTTTTTGTTTTAATGTCGTTGATAAAAAGTTTGGAAATATAAACATTTTTTCATTTGAATAGCCCTTTTTTCGCCACTGACGTGTGAAGCGATATATCGGCTTCTAATACTGCTCTTGCATGAACATATTTAGAAATAGTTTGCGTATCGAAAACATTAAAATATATTTACCATAATAGTACTCAAGGCTAGATTAAAAGAAATAAATGTGTTCAGAGTATTGATTTGAACAATAAACGGATAGACTTCCACACATAGTGTAAGGTTTTGCGAGTTTCAAATGCAGATGTAACGCCGATACTTTAATTAAACCGCTCCAAGTGACCGCAGTTTGAACCACGTTGTAAGTTGTGTGTGATGTGTGTACTGTGTGAATTGAGACTGATGGCATGGCTGTCTCTCTTGCTGCCATAATGGAGTCTTTTTATTTAAATGTGCAGGGCAGTTATAATTTCAGCTTATAAGTTAAGCTTGTGTATTTGTTGTAAAGACACTCTTTTATTCATAACAGATTTATGAAGAGACACCTTGAGATATTGAGAAATCGACAGTTTTCTTCTTAATTATCACATGTCCTTATAATAAATATTACAATTATAATAAAACGTCGAAATGGGTATTCATTTACATATTAATGTTTGGTTTTACTTTTCCAATATTCAAAATTTACACTCGCCTGTTATTCAATATGACTGAACATAAAATGGAGCGAACGAAACATTCTATGATTAATAATTCTGGAGAATAATAAAGTATGTTCAGAATTCAGAGATTTGGAAAAAGCAAGACATTTATTCATTCAATCTACGTGGAAATGTCTACAAGTTCTTAAACATTTATTTGCAAACACAATTTTCATTGGACTACATTAGAAAACGCCTTTGCGCGACTAGTCGTGAAATTCAATCATGTCATCTTGTTGAGTTTCGACTTATCAAAGAGTTAAAATTGTCATTCATTATGTAAAGTGAAAACGCCCAATAAGGTATGAATTGTCTTTCGTTTACAATGATGCTTGGAAACAATTGCTGAGTAAATACAAATTGTGTACATTGTTTCGTATTTTCACTTGTATAATCTAATCGATTAAAACACGCTGAACTCTTGTTGTTATTTCATTTCCGATATGCCTGTTCCACTTTCGTTGTCTTAAATGTTCGGGATGTTAAAAATGGTTTTGGGCTACTTAGAGTTGTAATGTAATAAGCACAACTGTGAGTTAATTTAAAAATGCGAATTTTGAAGACTAAGAAAAGTCAGCATTTGTTGGTAAAAATACATTTAAAATGCATACATTTGTGTGATTAATGAACTGTTGCTGTTGTTGTTCTTTCTGAATGCACGGTACTTATAATTCACAAACAAACATCCGAGTCTGGTTGCATGGAATGTCAGTCCAGTTCCACTGGCCTGTGATACACATGCATTCTTCAATTTCCCCTGTGTTCCATACCGTTAGCGACGGTTCCGCTGGATTCCAGTTGGCAAATGTCCAAGGCTCTCCGGTGATCCATTTATAAGTCGACTCTACCATAAGGCGAAATCCACCGGTAAAAATTGCAAAATTTGGCTGGTCCCCAAAGAGTACATTGTATATGAACTCATTTTCTTCTGCATCGGTTACCACTAGAAGATGTGCGCCCATTGCCTTGCACTCCAACTTGGCCGGTAACCACTGGCGACCGAAATTGGATCTGTAGTAGCACGAGCGCCGGAATTTTATCATTGGTGGGTCACATTGCAACTGAAAATACATTCACAAGCTATGATGAAAATAAGCGATACAAATAAAATACAATTGCGAAAATATTATGATAATATACATTCAATTATTTTATTAAAGCAAGCAAATAACCTAAACAAAAAAATCAAACATGATATTAAAAATTAAAAAAAAAATGATTTGGGCATCTTCTTGGAAATCATTAGGTTATTTACAAATTAGTTTTATCTATCATGTAACTGTCTAAGCCCAATAGAAACAAAAATATAAGTATATTTTTCAATAAAATCTTTAAGATGTCCCATTTGACCTAGAATATTAAAATAACTATAGTTAATTGCCTTGTTTTATGTTTCTAAGCATTTCTCGGATGTAATTATTATAAAGCACATTTTATACCATTGAAAACGAGCATTTATTAATAAATAATCGACATTATGAAACAGAAAATAAGCAAAATACAAATATGCAATCCTTTCCTCTGTTAGTTATTGCTAAGCTGGCTTACATTGTAGGTTATAGTCATTTAACGCAATTAACGAATAAATGCATTCTCAATTATATGGTGGAGACGCTCGTATTTAAAGGAAAGTTTAGCAGTAGGAGCTTTAGCAGCATCAGCAACATAAAAAGAAGTTTTAGAAAAAAAACAATTGTAGTAATAGTAGTAGAAGTAATAGGAATAACAGCAGCAGTCGCGGAAGTAGTAATACAAGTTGTTTAAGTAAGGCAAATCATCTTTTATCAAATTACGTACCTCATAAACGCGCCAATTCGTTTCTACCAACGACGGTGTAAACGTGATTTCCGTGGTATTGCTGCCAACGATGCACGTGTGATTAGCTGTGTTGAATGCCAGCATGTCACACTCGGCAGTCTTAACGCACGCTCTTGAGCATAACAGTTCATTTTCAACCACAAGTTCGAGAGATTTAGAAAAATTCCGAAAGTCTGGCTCACCTTTTGAATCCAGTTTACGTAAAACAGCACAAAGTGATCGCGATAGAAACGCCAGTAACACGGTGAAAAGCGTTTTAATGTATAGGTGTAGCATTCTTAAAATAAACGACAAGTAAGTTGGTATAGCTCCGTCTACGATAACTAACAAAACCGCGTCTGAATAAAACGCTATGTCGGAAACTATTCAAATGCAACTGAGGCAACTTCCTGTATGTGTTTATCTGTTAAATATTGAGGATTAAAATGATGTGATCGGAGAATTTTTCCCAGATAATATAGATTTGTGCCAGCATGTGACGATACGGTTCAAAGAGCGTTACTTTAAAGCGATTAGCCAGCCACTCGAACATATTGGCTGCAATTAAAAATGGTGTCATAATATACCAGGCACATCACATTCCGGTTTCAACCAGCTCAGATGTTATTTACTGTGATTTCTGATTGTATTCATATGTCTTGCAATTCGTTCATAAACCGGGAATACAGGACTCAGGCAGACGACCGAGCAACGACCAAAGCTTGTATTTATATCTCAGAAAAGCAAAGCGTGAAATGCAATGTCTTTAATGAACAGAACATTTAATTAAAACAATTTAAGAAAAAACATAAACCTGAGAGTGTATATATGATATATTGGCGGAAAGCGGATCAAATACCACTTCGTCATCAAATGTTATATATTAAAATATAAAGGGGTTTATTAATAAAATCACGTAATAATGACATGTATGCAATTTGTCTCAGGTATGCATTGTAACGTTTTGCAGTTAATATAGTACATGAAGTCAACAGCTCAATATAAAAACTCCTTTTCAATTGGTGACAATATTCCTTTACAACGCAGTGTTAAATGTTAGTGACTTACTTACCGTAGAATCATAGTTATTGTGTTCTGTTCCCTTTGCTACGTGTATACAAACAACTGGTTTAATGATTGTTTACGCATACGCTTGGTCAACGCTATGATGTTTTACAAAACGGTCATTTATATGTTTTTTTATAATTAGTCCGTCTTTAATATATGATACGTTCGATCATAGTTTCAAATTAAATTTTAACTAAAAAACTTAATAAATAACAAAAACAATTTCAAAAAGTTACTTGCAAGATTCCTGCATGTAATTTCATATTCTGATTCCGTTGGAAATCGTTAAACTAATTTAACGACACACACTTTAGCCAAACTACCTACCCTCCTTTTTTACAGAGGTAAGTGTCCTCATTGACAGCTTACTGTACACACAGGCGATTGTAAAAAGAAATTGCATTCTGCAGAAATGTTATCAGTGTTCCCCGTTTGGGTAACAACGAAAGCAAAGTGCATGTGCTGTGCCCACTGTTGAGTGACATTATCCAGAACCTGAGTAGATTAACAGATTATTAGGGTTTTCCAAAATTCATCAAATTTATTGACTACAACACGAACATTTACAAAACAATAAACATACGTGTTAATAATATGCAGGCCATTGGACAATACAAAACGATTAAAAATGGATGTTACCAAATCGAATTAGTATTCGTGTCGTGTGTGTTAATACTCTAATAAGATAGTAAGATAATGTATACATGCGTTTGAATTCGTCTTCAGTGTTCGAAACTTCATCTACAATTAGGTTTAAGTTTGTATATGAACGGACGGTAAGAAGTAGAACGTTTTCCAAATTGAAGTATTTAATGAGGATTTCGGATATTGTTTCTTATCGAACCATGTACACCATGTTAATGGCTACGTTTTCTTGTTCATGTTTCATTTAATTTAATGTAGGTCGATATTACAAGTAAACATTATAAAGATATGAAGATAATGTGTCCATAGTAAGAGCAATGTTGAAATTTACCAGCATTTTATTTGTAGTCTATTTTCCGAATGTGCGTCCATTAATCAAATGCGTTGTAACATATGAAACAATACAATAGAAAACACGTTTGCGCTCGGCTTGGTGTTTGAAATGAAGTCATCCCTGTCGGCCGTGTAAACAGAATACACTCATTTGAAATTGTCCGATTTTCATTTACTAAGTAGGGTTTTCGAGTTGCTGACATCGCCATTTTCATATTTAATTAAGACTTGTTTTTAAAGCCTACGCAATAGGTGAATGCTGAACAATATTTTGAATGTGATTTTAGATTTGGTAATATAATTGTAATCGAATGATTTAGTACGTAAACGTATGCTTTGAATTCTGAATGATTTGTGTAATGTTATGTTTGCAGAACTATAGGTTCAGAGAGTTTATTGTCTATTGAGACAATTGTATTATGTTTAATGCGTTGATGCATAAAGGGTACTCTAAATATTTACACAAGCCTCAATATAACAAATGACATTCTTGAATTGAGGACTATTGTTTGTATTAACTGGAAAAGGTCTGTTCTCTATATATAAAGGAAACGTGTGTTAATAATACATTTATAAATGCACTCCCATACACTTTGTTTGACGAGTTAACAAACTAACACAAAGCTAGAAATATACTTGTCAGTATTCTGAATCCCTCTTAGTCTGCAGACTCGAGAATGCCCTAGCCCCATGCATATATGTTTTGGTGCTTTACATTAATACAGATACTAGTGCGTATGTGTCATTAGCAGTCTTAATCTACAATGTTGTAATAAGCGACGTGGAATACCAAGTCAGACTGAGGATTCAGTGATAATAGAACAAAACATTCAGCACGAAAATCTTTATTTTATACAGAGAGGAATTATAAAAAATAAAAAAACTAGAATTTCTCTCAAAAAGATAAGCTAAGATCTAAATAGTTTTAAATGTAACGCTAATAAAAATAAGCGTTTGCGTTTGAGATGATGTCTGTGTTCGGTCTTACCGTTACACATGAAATAAGTTCCCCATTTATATTAATTATGCCAATAAAGATAAACATTTGTGTTGTCTGTGTATTTTACATCTTCTATTAATAAAAAAAAATGACAATCGTCCAAAGATTACTCGAGTTTCCTTAAAATAATGCCTGCCTTGCAACTCAGCTGATTTAAATGACTAAATATTTCATAATATTCAAAATCTTGAGAGCGACCAGTGACAGAACTAGAAGTATAAGTATAATGAGATGTTTTTGTCTTTCTCCTAAAACGAAATTATTTCAAAAAGTTGCATGATTCATGCTACGAGACGATAGTCAATTCAATCCGAGTTAATACATTATGATTAAGTTGCATGAGTACTGTTAAATTTAATGTATTTAACAGATAACGCAGAAACACAATTCTATAACGAAAGCGAAACTAAGGAAACTATATGTGTTTCTAATTGCACATCTCTGTTTGTATGAAGGCCCCAAAAGTTCTGACCTTGTATTATCAAAAGTCATTGTCACACACATGTTTATAGTCAGCATTGTCAATGTTTAACACGACGATTGAAGTGAACTTGATTCGGTTGGATACAAAAAAGCATCCGTATACATCATAGTTGTAGCTCACACATGCGATAAACAGGTTTGTAACAGATACAATCATAGTTGAAGCTCGCATATGATATAACCTGGTCTGTTGCAGCCCCAATCAATCCACTGCCAGGTGTTCTTGAACCACAAGTGCACACATTCTATATCACCAATGTGATTATTGAGCTCTCCTGAAATATAGATGTACGCAATCCTTGACCGTCAATTTACCTTGGCCCTTATTCACCAACCCATTCTTAGACTAGTCTAAAAATAAAGAATATTCTTAACACTGTTATGTTTTAAAACTACTTGAAAGTATAGTATGCACTGGCACATACAACATTTAATTATATAACACATATAATTATAAAATGCTTCATTTACAACCAGATGGCAATAGTGTTAGCAGCATTTTAGCATGTATATACGCAAAATGTCAGGTATTGTTATCGAGACTAATACTGTTATTTATTACAAACTTTATGAATGTGTGGTTGAACCCGTGCCCAGCACTACTTAAGAGGCAAATCGTAGGATTATGCGATATTGTATTTCCATAAATAATGATAATGTTTATTTTTGTAATGGCTTCCAAACATATTAATCTCGTTGTTATATACGCTTCGTAAATTGTGTATGCTTAGAATTATAAATCGTTGTCCCTGGACTACTTTCCGCTAATGCGGAAGCATGATTTTAAGAAGACATAGTAAAATCGTTGTGGGGATGTACCATCACCCCTCTGAAGCCAAGTCTTGCTGACCATTGTGCTTGTATCTCCTGATATTTTCACTTACCTTTCCGAAACTGTAGCCACGTGACCAGCTGCCCATTATGTGTATACCTCCAGACACGAAGTTCCAACCTTCCGTGATCCCCAGCCAAAATGCATCCAACTTTTTCTTTGAAATCCCTATGAGGACATGAAGGAGTCAAGACAATCCGTCGTATGTGTAACCTTATAAGGACATGAAGAAATCAGGACAATCCGACGTATATTTTACAGGCTGACCGTGGTATACTTTAGAAACAACTATTTAAATGAGAACAATGATATGAAGCTTATTTTGTAAAGTATCGACAATCTTCCAACAGATTGGTATATTTAAAGCTGATTTCCGCAATACTGGTAACCATACATACGATGCTTTTTTTCTTTTTTTTTCCATTCATTAAATAACATTACCACGTGCTTTTTGAAAAATCAAAAACAAAATACACATTCTTTCTGTGTTTGTATAAAATAGTTTAAACGCTAAACAGGTCATGTTCAAGATTTTTTGGAAAACAACTATGTTATCGATAAATTTAAATATAAATGTTGAAAGCGTCTTCAAATATTGATGGCTACTTGATAGTTCACTGGAATGATTTAAAGGAACTTAAATAAGGACCTTTTCGAAAAAAATCGTTTTGAATGCAAACAAAAACACAAAGTACTGGTTTTTATACGAAACCTATAAGACAGTGCTAATATTAATCGATTGCTTTTGATTCAATCAAACTTAACT
Source organism: Dreissena rostriformis (assembly GCA_007657795.1). NCBI lineage: Eukaryota > Metazoa > Mollusca > Bivalvia > Myida > Dreissenidae > Dreissena > Dreissena rostriformis. The sequence goes on from VMBQ01002204.1 coordinate 46,932, forward strand.
AATTGAGTTTCGACTTACGTCGGATAAGAACAAATTTAAATGACTCCAGATTGTTCATGTATGTTTGTGTGTGTTGTGTTCAATTTCGTGTGCATAAGTTGTATGTTATACTGTCTATCAAGTGATTCCTTTCCATAAATAAAGAAAATTTGCTTGTATAAGCCTTTTTTTTTTTTTTAATGTTTTTTAGTCCAAACCAGTCTTTCATTTTCGAAAATTCCATTTGTTAACAAACGACTCTTGAAATTCGAATCCGTATATTTAAATGAAAGAAGCATCGAGGTTTTCCATATTGTTTCTGATCCCCGAATGCCAACAACGTTGTATTTTTGGCATTATATACTGGAAGCTTCTACCACTGTCAAAATATTATCAAGTTATTAAGATACAGCGATGGTAAAGTCTTACAGTTGGATAGACACGGATAGAATACGTTTAATGAACTTCCGGTATCCATTCATATGAATATGAACGTATAAGTACATTGATACGGTAAATGGAAACGAAACGTGGTTACATGGTGACGTTTAAACATATTTTACCTTAAATTTTATCCATTTCGTTTTGAACAAAAGCCCTCTCAGCTTCCGATTCAACGGTGAAAACATGCGCTCCAGGATCTTGACTTTTACAGAACTCCTTAAACTGAGACAACGATTTTGAACATTCCGACAATGGTTTCGTACATGCAATAACTGTAAACCCAGCAGCACGCATATAATTAAAGTGATACAAAGAGGCCAATGATGCAACGAATCGTCGCAAGCCGTAAACGAATTTATTGAGAAAGCGCTGCATGACAGTTAATAGGAATGAAGGTGTTTGTAAACCGTAAGCTTACATAATTTTCCATGCTGTCTATCAAAACGAAAAAAAACAAACAAACGAAACACAACATTTCAATAGCATAAATATTAAAAACCATCTAACATTTGTGTAAGATCCTCTTGATTTGCGCTCATCACATTTTGTACAATAATGTAACTTTGGGAAAAATGGTGTTTGTGGACATATTAATCGACAGTACACAATTATATCATGTGGTGAAATACCAACGTCCAGAATACATTAATGTTCGGAAGCCCTAGTGCACAAAATTTTCACGTGCAGACAAAATGTACGTTGGTAAAAACATATATGTTAACCTATTTACCAATGTTTAATACATTCTGTTAGATGTAAATACACATAGTTTAACCTATTTACCAATGTTTAGTACATACTGTGCGATGTTAATACAAATATGTTAACCTATTTACCGATGTTTAATACATACTGTGCGATCTTAATACAAATATGTGCACCTATTTACCAATGTTTAATACATAATGTGCGATGTAAATACAAATATGTGCACCTATTAACCAAAATTAAATACATACTGTGCGATGTGAATACACATATGCACACCTATTTACCAATGTTTAATATGACCTATACATCTACATGTACTCACGACGCTGTCATCGTAGGTCTTTTTCATGATCGTGGCGAGGTAGCACGAGTGACCATAGAATATCCAACTCGGATATCAGCTGTTTTCAATGGGAATGTCTGCAATAGGAATGTCTGCAATGGGAATGTCTGCAATGGGAATGTATGCAATGGGAATGTTTGCAATGGGAATGTCTGTAATGGGAATGTTTGCAACGGGAATGTCTTAATGGGAATGTCTGCAATGGAAATGTCTACAATATTTGCAAAAAGACGTACATGTAAGTGCAAAAGGTCATATTTGATTTAGTTTAAAGCGAAATTGTGTTTAAGATATGGTGCCAAGTGTACAAATAATTATTGAGTCCTACGTATCTCATTTTATTAATAATTCTTTAATTGTGAACAGATATTGCGGCTCAAAATATTTAATACTTTTAATGAATTTTATTGCACATTTTACGATGTCATTTGCCTCTAGAATTGTTCCCATAAAGACTATTATGAAATATACATGTAATTAACATAAGCTCATCTTATTATTAAAGATTTACGCCCGGGCGCATTCATTAATTAACCGTGTCCAAGTCAATTCCGAAGCAGATACGATACTTCTAAGATCATTCGAAAGCCGTGCGAGTTGTATGGATCTTCATCAAAACTATCCTCCTCGCAATATTACCTACCCTTTATAAGTTTGCAGTTTGTTTTATTGTATTCAAATACGTGTTACTTTCTACATAGCTGAAGGATAAGATAGACATATGTTCCGAACAAGCCATGGGGTAGGTTTAAGAAAGAGGGGCATAACGTCAGTGAGAATTTAACGTCAAATTAAACAGTACTGAATTATCAAAGTGACTGTCGATAAAATGGCTGATCGAATGATTTCAGCTTTAAAACACATAACATTTGAAAAAAAGGCATGCCATATTTAACAAAAACTTTGTAAAATGTGTGTTGTAATTTGCATACTTAGTAACGTTATCTATCTATCATAGACTATTAACATGACAGTAACACGTAAATCATGATTTAACTTTTTACAATAAGAAACTTATTGTGTACCTGGTAGACAAAGTGGTGCAGGCAGATTCCACTGTCTTGAATCTTGACATATCCGAACACCAGGCGGGTAAGCGGTATATCCAGCATTGCATTATGGGAGAACTTTGGCTCCTACGTGGACAAGATTGCCCAGCAACCGACCATTCGTCGGTGGTTGTTCAATTGGTTGACACTCTTTAATTCAAATACCATGAACATAGTTTACTAACTGTCAGCATACATAAACTATTAATGACTATTAATATTGAGGATGACGGATGGTATTGTAAGACATTAAAATAGAGGATAACGTATAATATTTCAAGACATTAGTATAGGGGATTACGTTCAATATTGTAAAACATTAAACAAGAGGTCCACGGATAATATTGCAAGACATTACTATAGAGGATGATATAATATTGTAAAAACATTCATGAAGACGTTGAAGTATCATAGTATAAGACAGTTATATAGAGAATGACTTATACTAATGGACGGGATTCGTATAGAGGATGATGTATCATAATGTACCGGTAAACATGCAGACAACAGAGTTGTTTATTCCGTCTCCCGGTACACACATCTGGTAAGGTCCACATAATGCACATCATGTTGGGACATTGGTGTTTAGCTGTAATGTAAAGAAATACAAAATATAACATCATCTTTCATAGCTTATCGTATTTCGTAATGAGAGTTTTTTAATACGAATTATATTTCTTTAAATTAACTAAATACAGACAACGATTTTGAATTAAGATGCGTAAGAAAATAAATCACGAAAAGGGCGTAATTTCGTGTTGATAAACAGACACGAATTTGTAAAACGAAAAAATTTATATTTACTCATAAGTTACGATAAATTTACACATTATTTCGATTCGAGCATGGTGTTGCTTTTTTATTTTATTGCATTAAAATCATTTTTACATCGCTAATTTTCCGACCTCTTGGTATAAACAAAATAACGGAATATCCTATCAGAATTTATACGACTCAATTCAAAAGGTATACAATGTTAAACATATTAATAATTACAATATTTAAGAATGGTGTTAAGCATAATGTTTAATATTTCGAATGATATTGATTAAAATAACAAACAATGTGCTTGAATATACTCATTATGATATTTTGATATAGTTTACAAAACCCCAGTAAGGGAACTGGGTAAAACTGGTATACTTGAGCGTATTGAATGGGTTTATGTGTTTTCTTTTCATGCAATTCAATGTGCAACAAAACGTATGCAGACATACCAAATCCCACTTCTTGCTGAAAACAAACCCTGGTGACTTGCATTCGTGTTTCATGGAATTAGTTGTGTGCAACCGACATAGATGCATTCTGCAAGCAAAATAAAACTCGTTTTATCATTTCTTCCGGCAACCTGAATAGAATTACTCGACTATAACAACTAAAACATCTGTGAACTTTACTTTTAAAAACACTAACACTTATTAATAT
>VMBQ01002204.1:55433-112568 GCA_007657795.1 Dreissena rostriformis
CTACTACTACTACTACTACTACTACTACTACTTCTACTACTACAACTACTACTACTACTACTACTACTACTACTACTACTACTACTACTACTACTACTACTACTACTACTACTACTACTACTACTACTACTACTTCTACTACTAATACTACTACTACTTCTACTAATACTAGTACTTCTTCTTCTACTACTACTACTACCCAAACTACTTCTACTTCTGCTGCTACTACTACTACTACTACTACTACTACTTCTACTACCACTACTACTACTACTTCTACTACTACTACTTCTACTAATACAACTTCTTCTACTACTACTCCTACTTCTATTACCACTTATACTTCTACTACTACTACTACTTTTATATTTTTGTAATACATTAATCTTTAGCATTATCATGGCAAAATAACTTATCTAAAAGAAGTTCTTTAAATTAATGTATGGAACATATTAAACACATGCAACACAAAAGCGGTCTATTTCCAATTTAATTTTTGTTCTTTGAACAAACATTTCTCTTTTCGGCAATGCAGGCAGTTAAACGTATAACGTTACTGAAATGACACAAAAATTGAACAGTCACTGAACTGTTTACACGATATAGTGGAGAGACGAAAACATAACACAAAGCCACTTCTAGCTTCATACGAACGAGTTATGGAAGAAATACTTGATTTACGTCGAGAGGTCAACGGCTTCAACAAAACAGAAAAATAGAACTGGAAACAATACATGCCAGCTTAAATGCTTCTTTTCAAGATGACACCAAACGTTGCGAATAATTTAGTTTATAAGCTCAAGTGATATGACAATAAACTTAAAGACAGCATGCCACCTGAACGATCGTGTATTGCGTTAAGAAACAGTCTTGATCAAACCACTGCCGCATATTCATTCATTAAAATCGTGATACAGAATGATGGAACCGACATTAAACTCCAGCCAAACCGTGAATGGATACAGTGTTTTGCAAACTGTTTTGTTTTCGGAAATATCATAATTTGCATTGGCGAGCCTAACCATAACGTTCATCCAAACAAGGTTGTCAGCATTCAGGACAAGACACACTTCGTTGTTAAAACAAATACGGATATTATCATCGGTTCTATAACTGGTATATTTGAGACGACCAACGGGGATATCGTAATTTCGGACAAAACCAGTTATTGTGTGAAACTCCTCAATCAGACATGCAAGGTGATTGATCAATTAAAGCTATCTAGTTGTCTAAACTCCGCAATCAGACATACAAGGTGATTGATCAATTAAACTTATCTAATAATTAGTTGCCCATGTATATCATTTCTTCCTTCGAGATTGCGGACATGGATAACGAGCTTTATTTCTTACGGGTAGATAATGGACATATTAAAAAGATAAAGACTCTACAACTGAATAATCATGTTTTGGAATCGCGCATCACGATGCAGACCTGTTTGTCACTTCCGGTACTGCGTTGTACCAATACGCAATGGATGGACGTTTAGTTAAGACGTTATACGAAGATTATTCCGGCAAATACATAGGTAACGTAAGGCTATATATTACTTCTGAGCAATGCTTTTCACGTCGTTTTAAATTGCATATGCATTAAATGTGTCTGTAACTACATTGATAAAGATGTGAATTCATTGAAAACATACACTTGCTTCCGTACCGGAATGTAATATATGTTAATATCAAACAGTTTAACACGTTTTCATTTAATCAACATCACTAAAGCGCTACACAGGTTATGCATTTGATTTCATTTACAATAGACTTAGTTCAACACACTGGGCAGCTCACCAAGTCCTGATTTCTCAAACGCTTTAATATAAAGAAGTGAAACTTCAGTTGCTACAGCAGTATTGCAATTATATTATACACACGTTCGTGGTCCTTTATTCATGGCAACTGACCAATTGCTTAAGAATAACTGGCTTAAATTGCTTATTCAATGTTGAAATGTATGGTGCTGTATGAAACAAATCATATCGTTGAGTAATACTTTTATTTAAAAGTTATACTTTTTTTCGATGCAATGTTTGCTAATGTTATTGATATTATGATACGTGAGCCCAATCGAATATTGTTAAAAAGAATATTCAAGACTTCTGGACAACATTGTGAACGTTATATTTCTCGTTAAGTTGCATGTGTTGGGGTGTGTCCTTATGGGAAGAGTATCTATATGACGGACAAGATCAATGGCATGATTCATACACTGAACAGGGAAGGAGCAGTCACATCTACGTTCCAGGATCCTGCATTCATAAATAAGTGTACCTTTTGTATACTAAACGTGGCAGCTACAAGACAGGTGTTTGTCTTTGGTTACAAATCTATACTTCAAGCTGACCTAGACGGCAAGAAAATTATCAATACCATAACCCTTGATATGACATACCCTGGATCTGTAAACTACAATACTAATACACGAAAGTTACTTGTTGGATTTTGGGGCAACAACAACATTATTGAGTTGAAAAAACAAAAACAAACCTGCCGTCTTAATTGACATATGCATATATGGGAAGTGATTAAAAGAATAACATCCTTTGTGCCATGATCAAATATTTTTCAGAGCTTTGAAGATCAAAATAAATTAGTTCGTTCTGTTGCTAGCATACAAGTTTACAATCTTATATGAACGAAATTTATGTAGTGCGTGTTATTTACTTCACGTGTACGGGTTTCATGGTATTTGTTAAATTAAATTTTGATTTAATAAGTTATTTTTGTCTGTATTTAAGTTTACAGACCTAAAGAATACGTAATGTATTATGTACTAATTACATTCAGATGTTATCGCACATTTTTATTTAAAATGTGTACCAGTTATCGTGGATACAGTTACACAATGAGTCCGGATAAAAACACGAAATCAATGTTCTTTGTGGGAATGTGGTAGGATAAATGAATGCTTTTATTTCATATTCAATAACAATGATATGCACAACTTTGCATCCATATATGTGTATATGTTTTACATGAGATAGCTATTATTTCATTGTGCATACATATAATAAGGTATACAGACTAAACATGAGTCATAAGTTGTTTTAATAGTACGGTTTATTGTAACCAAAATTTAAAAAGTCACTTTAACCTTAGCTTGTGAAGATATTGATGACTTCATTGTATGTTAAATATTTGACTCCATACTATAGTTAAATTGAAAACGTCTACCCTATTGAACAAACATTAGTTTTGTTAATTATCATTGAAAGCAAATATGTAAACAGCGTTGCTATTGGCTAGTTCTTGTGAAATAAAGAACAACTGCATTAGAAATATTTGAATACGATATTTATAAAATGTTTGAAACATGTTTATGTATAACATCATGGCGAGCATTTACAGATTAAGTTCTACTTACGTGTGATTTGGAACATCCTACACAAAATGTATGCCCATGATCATATACGTCTACATGAACAGCTTTTCAGAGTCAACTTCATAACATAGCGATGTATTAGATTTGTTCATATACATACTGCTTCCTCATCGCTTCTTTTTCCATTTGTCTGTGCCTGGTGTAGTTGTACCAGGGTTAGATTACCATATTAATATAGGGCATTTGTTTTTATTTATTGTAAACAATCATTAAGTAAAAACTAAGCCTTCATACACTTATGTCGTTCTTTGTTTGTTGCATTTGGATATTCCAAATAAAATTAATAAGCGCTTTTGGTCCCCGTTTTGTGTCGGTGCGAATGGATTGGCAAATGCTCAATGTGAAAACAAACGTATACAAAAGCTAAATAAATCACATAATCATACAAGGCCACCACGTTTTTTTCTACTTAAATTTCAGATCTACAAGAACAAATTTAAAATAGTGTAATAGTGCATAATTGTATTCATCAGCTGACTTTGGAGCATGATTATGTCTATCACACCTGAATAATCAACCTTTATGCACGGAACTTGTTGACACACACACTTACCATCAAATCACTTGGTTTTCATCACTGACAAGCTCTAAACAGTTTGACGTCGCTGGTACCTATCTTGACAGCAAATTACCGCAGAACAAACGAGACCAGATTTAATTAAATCGAATTATTAACAGTGAACGCGCGCAGTCAAATGTCTACTATTGATACTCGGATTATTTGGCTGATGCGACGAAGGGTGACTTTATTAAGGACGACGACGAATCAATCAGTGTCATACAACACATGTAAGTTATCAGACCACTAAATGTACTTTTGTTATTTATCAGATTATTTGAATCCATGATTAAGTCCATGGTACCTGAATAATTAACCGTTCTGCACGGAGCTTGTTGACACATTCACTAAGCATCTAATCACATGTTATTCATAACTGACAAGCTCTGAACAGTTTGACGTCGCTGGTAACTGTCTGGATAGCCAATAACCGTAATACAAACGAGACCGGATTTAATACAAATCGAATTATTCAAAGTGAAGAATGTATGTGTTGCCTGCGGTGTTATTATCGAATTGTATTCACGAGTGATAATAAAAAATATACTAAGTCTATGACAACGAGTGAACTACATAATTTATCATTCAACGTCAGCATTATAGTGTCTTTTAATATTTTATAAAACAGTACAATAGGTCCCAACAATTACGCGAGAATCGATAAAACGTCACACTTTTTAGTTTGTATATGTTATGGCGTCATTTATAGGTCGAACATTGTTATTCGTAAGTATTGTGGAAAAAACAGTTACATAATTTGTGCATCATTGTTCTAATTGAAAGTTTCAATGTTTGATATTTGTTAATGGATTTTTTTCTAAACAGATGTTAATGACTATTAACAATTACCTACTATTACCTCAACCCATGCAAAAGACGTTGGACACCGGATATTTCCGATAAAATTTGCTGAAGATATCATTTCCGAAACCGGCGGTCCTCTTGTCAACAAAAATCGATTTGTCAGAACTATTGACTGGTATATGTCTATTTTACTTCGAAAGATGGTTTTACGATAAAATAGAACGGTTTATTATCCACCATTCAAGCGAACTTGCTATCTGTGCTGTTGACGTAACAATCTGAGTGCTTTCTCAGACTCAAATCTTGCGAGGAGTTGCGACACAGTCAAACATTTCAGTTTTTCATTGGTTGAAATGACGTTTACTGGTATCAATCTTTGAGATGATCGTTAATCGAAAGCGGGAAACCATACGACCTTGAGCTGTTCCTTTATTCGTGTCACCATATGATATATTAAGCATTTAAAGAGGCCGTATAGTATCACCGTTTGCAACTGGGTGGATAAAATTGACCATTAAGGATCAATTTCTATGATTTTAACTTACTGTTCATATGAGTGTTTAAATAGTCCTTTACAGGAACTATTGAAAAGCCATTTGACTCGGACTGCGATGACACAGATTCAGAAATGGATACCAATCGCAGGAGTGATTATACAGTGGGTTAGGGATTTAGTTTCGGAATAAATCTCTTCGGAATAACTAAAGAAAATCTATTTCAGCCGATTTTAAGAGATTATTCTGTTTTCACCGTGTTTCATCCGAATTCATCTGTATTCAACCTTTTTCGGCGGTTTTTAGGGATGAATTGCGTAATTAATCCCTAAGAGCGATTAATCCCTTTTAAAAGGTGGATTTGGATAAAATAAGATTTACCTCAACGCATGCGCAGTCGATGTCAGGAGTGAATTAAGATGAAAATGCGGAGTTAATACGTGACGTTGTACCGTAGTCACTTCTTCTAACACTATTTTATTAAACAAGACAAGTCTCTGAATTATTTCTAAGTTCTATGTATTCTTCTTCTTAAGTAGAGTACAATACTGAATGATTTAAAGCTATCAGTCTAGAGTGTTCTTTCGATCCAAGCTGCAGAATCAATTCTTACAACAAAACATAGTTCAAGAAAAATAAAATCAAAATAGTTCTTATTTCATTCGTGATTGGTCAAACATAACCCCTCCTCCCGATTTACTACTAGTCAAATCGCTCGTGATTCTACCCCATGACACAGCAGAAAAAGTGCCAGACACAATTAACATGACAGTTTATGGCAAAGACAGATATGAACTGTTCAATAAAAATGTGTGCCACGGCCAGAAATATTTCAGAGTTTCTCTACTGAATATCTTGTGAACTACTTCAGTTAAATTGAAGTTGAAGTTGAAGTGACTTCAAATTTCAGCGTAACGATGACGACCATGCTAATGAGCTCTTGTAACAACTTGTGCATACGCAGTATGTCCTAGAAAGTTATTTTTTGTTAATGGAATGTTTTAACATCTTTTATTCTTGAAGTGAAAATATTTACTGTAACATTCCTCGATGATGTTAGATATTATTTTATCACGGGTACCTTAGGGTTAAGTTGGTTTAAAAACATGTTTATAAATATTTGGTCATAGTAAACCGCTCACATGAATAATTTCCAATTAGGAAACCGCTCACATGAATAATGTTCAATTTAATTTTGTTAACTTGGTCAACTAAATACACCTTTGTAGTCGCCAGCTTGGTGGAGTTTTGTTTTCACTGGGTAAATCAGGCATGCCCTTGTATTTTCCAGGTCGGCGGGCAATTCTGTATAAAACCAGGCAGAACAATTGCCAGAGCGCGAACTCTAAAGAGAAACCTGCAGAGTTCCCCAATTTGCGTCAAGGGATGCATTGCAACACTTGGATTTGTAAGATTTATACTGTTTGACTTTTGTAAATTGTTTCGTTTCTTTTTTCTTTATATTTTAAAGAAACTGGACTGTCGCGCAAAACATCGTGCGACGCACGATATTTGTACTGTTCAAATATCGCTGTAGTAATATCGACTGTCAACTGTCGCGTTTTCAAAAAATCAAGGGAGACAAAAGGCGGATATTTTTACGTCATCAAGCATGTGCATCAAAGACGGACGCACACTCTCAGCGTATCATCATCATCAACATCACCATCGTCGTCGTCATCATCATCATCATCATCATCATCATCATCATCATCATCATCATCATCATCATCAGCGTCATCCTCATCATCATCACAGTCATCATAATCCTCGTCATTATCATTATCATCATCATCACTATCATCATCATCACTATCATCACTATCATCATCATCATCATCATCAGCAGCAGCAGCAGCAGCAGCATCTTCATCATCATCAGCAGCAGCAGCGACAGTCGCGGCTAAGCACGATATTTTGGGCGACAGTCGCGACTACGCACGATATATTTTACACGATATATTGCCTTTTGAGCTATCTACACAAAGGCGATATTTCTTGGTACATTCTTGCGCGTCGCTTCGTGTATCGCGCAAAATATAGTGCGTCGCCGCGACTGTTGCGCAAAATATCGTGCATTGCCGTTACTGTCGCGCAAAATATCGTCCGTTACTGTCGCGCAAAATATCGTGTATCGCTTCGTGCGTCGTGTGTCGCTCTTGATAAAAGAAGGGCGAGATTATAGATGGCACTATCCGTATTCCGTACCACAGCCATCCGAAATGATGTCCTAGACGCTGACAGTAAAATGCATCTATATTTGATATTTCAATACAAAACCTCTAACGCACTTTTTTTTTATTTTATTTAAGTAATGGTTACATATACTTTAACTCATATTAACTAGCGAAAACTGGAATATCCTGAGATTACTTTAACCACCTCTCAGTAAGTTCTCAGTAAGTGATTAAGTTATTGAACTGAATAATTTATTGTCTACTATTAGTAACGATTACAAGAGCATATTCAGTGGTTAATTTAAAGGCAAAAATCAACAGTTTCCGTCGCCACTTTCAAACACTTAAACTAAAACACGACCATAAAAGGAAATGTAAAACAAGGAAATATTTAATCACAACAGAAACATCGTCCACTGAGATATTGTTCGACCGTAATGTTAACAATAAACAATTGAGTGCTATTCACTCCTTGTGAAAGACGCATTTAAACAGACATACATACATGTGGTTGATTTTTAATTTAATTCCGGTTAAATGTGTTTCCTCGGCGTCGTTCCTTTCACACCAGTTTACGATGTATACTATTCGCATCGTGTATACAAATAAAAAAAATCAAACAATTCAACGATTTTGTTTGATCCCGTATCTAAACTGGTATCATTTGGTTCACGGTCTTTTGCGATTTAAAAACTAAAAATAAAATTCAGTTGTATATGTTATTTTATTGTAAGGAAACGTGTATGCTGACACATTGCGCGATCAAATAAAAGTAAGCACCTGAGAGATGCGGCATTCATTACAAACAAAAGCGCATAATGATGGTTATTTGAATAAATATTGGAAGAACATTAACATGATAAAAGAATGTGACACATGTGTTCTCTAATTATTTTCTTAACTTATAAACCATTTTAATATTTTATTTATCCGTGGAATACCATTATAAAGTCTCTCTAGCAGAACAAGTGATACCATGTGTGTATAATATGTTACATATAGTTATTTGCCTTGCTTTATTTGATCAGACATTACTGAACTAAGGAATTCCGCTAATTGGATGAACGCCCTTCCATTCCACTACACTCGTGTTATCCGGAGAACTTGTGATATCACATCCTGCCCGTCCCTAGTCATAACATCTTCACTATATGCCATATGCATTTTTTTTTTATGCAAGTTTTGATGGTATATTATGAAATCGATATATACGATTCGTTGTAAACAACCTTGTGAAAACTAGATTGAAATTCACTATCCTAGTTATCAGCATCAAAATGATTTGGTGCATTGATCAGGAGCACAATATTATATACTTCTCTTTATCTGTTTGGAATACCCATTTTTGACCTTGTGCTGTCTGGGGATGCTTGACGTTTAAATGTGTGTCAGGTTATGTTCACTGATTGAAAACGCCAAGTTTATATTTTAATTAATATTAATTAAAATAACAATTTCATATTTTAACCAAAAGAGATGATGCACAGACGCCTTTATTTCACCCCTAGGTATGGTTTATAATATTGGTGCTTACATGTAAGATTCAATATTTTATCATAACATTTTACATAATTAATAAATGCGTTGTTTAGCATGTGTCCGCTGTTAATTACATCATATGTTAAATTTGAAGAAGATTAGTATATTACTGATTGTTATGCCTCGATAATGTTTTGCTATGTAAGGATAGACCTCTATAGATAGTTGCATATTGTCAACCAAGCCGCATGCATTACAATTCTCTTGTTTAACAAAATGTCATTTGTAGATCGTTTCTAGTTATTTCGCATTCTAAATTATGATCAAACATTGCATTGTTTTCAGCATTTTCATCGCGTGTGTACCCATTTATAGATTGCGTTTCTTCTAGGAGGGAATTGATTCTTCATGATTGGATGATTGGCCTTACAATGGCGCTGCTATGTTTTGTGTTGGGGTTTGGGAGATTCATAATCTAAGCGGATCATGTTCCTTTATTGCATGATAACGAAGGCTTTTAATGATTCCTTCATTACATTATATTACTATTTAATGATCTTTTTTATAAAGTGTAATACTAGTAATACTTTCTCTACTGCGGGAAAATAATTTTATTGTTCCTAGATATCAGTGAAATCTCTGCATACTTTTCTCTATTAATAACATCAAATGATAACTACTTTAATAACGCAGACATGATACAACTACTTTGTTGACTTTAGATACACGTTCGAAGTTAAGTTCAATAGATTAAAAAAACAACAACATATGCATCTTATATCAAAACAATAGTTTACATGTTTACAAATTGTGTTTGATTAATGTAAAATAAAAAAAACACATCATTTAATAATGTGAAATACTTAAAATTTCTAAGTATTGCCAATACTAGCCGTAAGAGTGAAAAACGTTCGAACACGACAAATTGTCAAAGATCCTTCTTAAACAAGCCCAAATACAATGTTTACCACACTATATGAAAAGAATGCATACAGTTATACTTTTGTACAAATATTCATGCTCAAATTGTTTTATCTCCTGAGAAACATAACACTCAAAACGACGCATTTCTTATTTTGTATTCTTGAACTCAGGCTTTCCGCCCCCAGCCCACTCTCCGAAGCTCAAGAACACAAAATCGAAACGCTTTCAACACAAACTAAATAGCTGGACATAGCAATAATTCAATTTATGTCACACCTTTCGCAAGTCTGAAAGTTAATTAATTAGTTAGGCTGGGAAACAATTATTGTTTAAGGGAGCTTCAATCGCGGAAAGGAATTATAAACTTTGTAATTCAACATGTCAGGCATCAGTCTACGTCTTATACTTAAGAAGGAATTTAAAAGGCATGATTCCACGCCCCACCACTCCATCCTCAGATTCCCATCAATCCCCTAAAACACACAACTTAACAAAACAAACAGCAACAGCCACATGATATATGTCCGAATTAATTCAACTTTGAACCCAGCACCCTCGGTTATTTCCGCCTGCGTCTCTTTTTTGTAAGCATAACAGTTGCGATTTAATATTCTTCCATGATCTGTTGTCGTCCAAAAGAAAACATCTTGTTAATTCATTATTTTAAACGTGACTTGTAAAGGTATTTTCTGCACAACTATTTCACTTTTCTACAACCACATTGTATGGACGCGCTCGTATTTAGTACAATCTGAATCAGATCTAGACATTACGCAGTACAAACCTCAAAGTGTCGTAAGGACCTTTAAGAATATAAGAAGATTTTGCGACAGTCCTGTTTCAGTCTTTGCGGGATGCGACGTAAAAAGGTTTAGCTGCTACGAATACAGTACAAGCGTAGAAATAACACAGCGAGAGCGCGATCTGCAGTGCACTACGCTCCTGAAATCAGCACTGAATCTATATTATGTCTATGTAAATGACATGTTCGTTCTGCTTGCACAATGTACCTTTCGCGTCTTTACATGGATCATGCTCAAAACCTATCCATGTCCTCCACGTCCCTACCAGGACTGTTCTGATTTTCTAAACGTTCTAGCAAATCCTCGTCTTGTCTGGTCAGGCGGTCGAGGTCGTTATGAGGCCAAGATCTGGAGACGATATAATTATGACTGAAAGGACATAACTATTAAACACATTTTAATTCTAATACAAAAAAACTCGCACACACGCTTATACATTACAAACATTATTGCCATTCATTAAGCCATACGCATACAGGGCGGTGTTTGCTATGAATGTGGATGTTTCGAAGTGTTCGCAATATCATTATATGCATTGTTACTGGAAGATTTTTGTTTTTAATTTACACGATTCCTATTCGATCATTTTGAGCGAAACATCTCTCTTATGAATAACGAAACTTTAAACTTTTTTTCTAAAATAACACTTTTTGAACGCTGATAAATGACAATTACTTTCTATAATGAATTAATTAAAATACATTACCTTTCTGGTGGAATCGGCAGGTTGTCAACCACTAAAACATAACGATTTATTTTAGGTAAAGTGAATTAAATCAGATTTGCTATTTGTTCAAACAAATACAGCGTTGCAAATTAAAAATGTATGTTTGTATTATAATTGAACTTCTTATATTATGTATCCAGTGGTTTAACTGTTCTTGCTAGCTTTTCAAAGCGAATAACTGTAGACACGAATGCGTAGGAGATGTGGTGTTTGCACTGAGATCGGAAGTCTCCGGTTCGATCCTAGCTTGGCAAGTGTTCTCAATATTTTTCCAAATACACTTAGTAATGATTTTTCAGAGAGTTTGATCGTCTCAAGACCCTTAAAGTTAACGAAGCGATTTCACTAATATACAATAAGTTTCGCTACATTATAAAAAAAAAACTATTAATGTACAATAACGTTCCAAACGTACATATTTCAGGACAAGACACATAAAATGATGCTAAAGCTTAATTTAAAACACCCTAACTCACTTGAATATATAACCATTTCTACAAGCAAAACGCACAGAGGGTTAAATTTATCTGTGTGTGTTACGTTAGTAAATAAACTATATGTATATCCCAATAAGCGCTAACCTGTTAAGTACTGTAAACATGTGTCGGAGATTATCGAATCGGTGTTTGAACTGCCGCTATCTGTAAAAACATGGGATACAATAATCCCAAAACAATCTGATCAATGCATACACTGATCTCATAGTATAAAAATAAATTAAATAAAGGGCGGTATGCTCATTACATGGAATGTAATAATAGTGGAAATAATGTAATGATAGAAGCTAACAAAGAGTTTACTGTTTAATAACATAACTTGTATCACTTTAACAATATACAACAATAGGTTTAATACGGCTCCTTCTAATGCTACTGCATGTTTTACTTCTGTTACTACAACGTATAATGCTTTTACTAGCAGCAGTTATAACACTACTTCACTATTTCTTGTACTACCACCACCGAGATGATAAAGTTATACAACAAACAAGTTTTGTATAGCAACACAACACTATCTGCTTGTGAGATTTTAGTTTTAGTATCAAAGAATATATAACTCTTTTACACATAGAATAACCTACAACACCAACCAGTTATGTATCCCTCCATGTTACTTGCAACAATCTCTCCCATAGAGTTGTACTGCTCTTCAGCCGGGTTTCCAGTACGATCCAGTAAGTCATAATCGACTGAATTGGTCCTGTGCATTTTACAACGCTAATTACTTCGACATGTAGACCATAATCAACAATTATCGGTTATTAGAACACTCAAAATTAAAAATGTACTGTACACAGAATGTTATATAATACTGTCGATGATTATGAAATTTAATGTCATTAAAATGTTCCGAAACTACATTGTTGAATGTCATTTTTATGACGTTAACACAATCGATAAACAAAGAAAATGGAAATCGAACGGAAACGGCAATATATTGTTACCTTGGACTTTAAAAAAAAATATTCACGCATTGAATATGCATTAAAGAAAACAACACAATAAATCAACAAGGTAAAAACTTACGTTTGAGTCTGCAAACAAATTTCAGCTGTAAAGAAAACCACGCATGAATATCATGTCGTTCTGGAATCTGTTGTTAGCAAGAAAGAACTGCATTGTACAAGCATACAAAATATCACTTGAAACGTTCAATGCATGTGCCTATCCGGTATTTACCTAATGCTTATTTACTAGTAACTAATATAACGCCTAACAATAACGAAACAAAGGGACAACGAAATAAATGTGAAATTGAATTTACTTTGTGAACGTCTTGTGGAAGTCACTAAATAAATATTAAGTATCTTAATCACGTACCACTTTCATTTGTTCCACCAATAATTTGAGGAGTGACTGATACACTTCGAGCACTGAAACTGTCTTGTGAATTAATCTCAATGCAGTCGTAATGGTCTTCGTCTTCTGATATGATTAAACCGGGTGCACTTCCCACCGCATTCATAGTGTTCGGAGAAATTAGCGCGTTCATACGGATGCTATCGATCACTACAAGCAATCATTACATGTTGAGTGCTTGAGTTTTGTTAGGATTGACACAAGTATTTTATCACATAGACAATTATACAGTGAAAACAAATTCTACATAGTTTCCATTACACATTTTGTTTTGTCTACGGTCTCTGTCTTCTTTTTGTGGCGTAATATAAATATTATTTCGTTTCACAAACGTTCGTGCTGTGATTATCAAACTGAGGTATACGTATAATAAACCTTGTTTTATTCATTTTCTATTTGCAAGAAAATCATAAAAAAACATATATAGTTATTTCTTGAACATAATAATTGTTGGACATCATGATTTAAATATCATAAACCAATGTTATTAAAATATTCAAACAGCATACAATGATTAAAACGTGGTCAGCCCACGTATATATTTTCGGACATGATTTCCTCGCCCTTAGGTAAAAAATGACAATTTGTGTTTGCCACTCCGTGTTAAATTATCTTTAATTGGCTTGTCTCATTCCTTGTTAATATACTTTATTGTTTAATGGCATTACGCTACAGTTGTTATCGTTAAGATTTGTTTATATAAAAAAAAAAAATTCAATTTATAATAGTTTGTTTGAATTAAGTTAAATAAATATCCATCTTTCATATTCATGCTTACCCCCATGTGTCTCATCGCGAAGGGACCTTTTCATAAACGCTCGCAGTAGTATGCCAATACATATGATAAGCACCAAACAGACGATAAGCGCAACAATGATGTCTGTTCCCGTCGTTTTTGAAACTAATACAAACATAAACGGTTAGTTTACATGTGTTATATGTATGCCATATTCATATATATATTTATATATATACAATTAATATAATAATTTGTGAAGACAAGTAAAATTAAATGCGGTTTTGACTTCGTTGTTGATGCATACATTATATGCATTCTTGTAATAATAAATGAATTGCTATACTATATGAATCGCTGAACTGTGACATGCTTAAATATAATCATAATTTGGAAAATAATAAAAACAACATTCCCACTCAATAAAGACACGCAAATAGTAAAGCTTTACTTACACGACAATGTCCTGAACATTACTGACGGTGCGATGGAGAAATTGCCAGCCGGTAAACTTGCAATCAGTTGAACTTCATATTGAGTATCAGGGCGCAGGTTAATCAGCTGGAGATCCAACATCAATGAGTTCTGCGTCACATTGCTATTCATATTTGCGATAACGTTGATCCATGCTGTCTCTTCACTATTCTTGTAAAGTACATAGCACGTCTTGTTTTGCACTACTTGAAACAACGCATCGTCGTCAAGAATCCATCGCAAGTTGACTGATGTTTCATTACGTGTTACCAAAGACACGTCCATGATATTTGCAATTTCTGAAACAAGCCATACATGTTTTAAACTATTTCAGTTTGAAAAGGCATAAAGCAGGTTAATATAATCTGACTTTAGCCTTCGTTTATTGTCAATATCAATTGTATCAATGCAAACATATTGACCTAATTAAAGCACGCTATGATCAATACCGTGTAACTGTTTGATAATTAAATGTAGTGTTCTAAATTTCTCGCCATAACGGTTGCAAGATACACAGATATATTTCCCGGAATGTTTGATGCCAAGTGTAGAAAGGTCGTAACGAAGATACGTGCTGTTGACAGTGTATAACGTCTCGTTACTTTGATTGTCTGCATAATATCTTATTAACGAAAGTGTCGGTGCTGGATTGCCCTCGCCAAAGCAATGAATAGTTCCGTTGCCCGTTTCTACGAGTGTCACATGCTGCTCTTCAAACATGTCATTGATATAGAAACGTGTGACTGTTGTCGGGTCTGCAAACAAATATCAGACATATAGCAGTATGTTTAATAACATCATGCAAAACACGTTACATTATCGGATGAGTATAAATTTAAACAGCACAATTAAACGTTTTATTTCATTCAGTTTATGATAACTGAACATGATAAATGAACTCCAGAGATATTATTATCAAAGAAGTTGTTCTTAAACTATGATTTTCTTTTATTCGAATAAGTGATAAATTGTCTACACAATACAGGCAATACCATAAACCTTAAACATAAGCCAATTATTAAAACTTGGTCCATCGCCTTGGAAGGGGAAATGCAAAACGATGGCACTTTAAACCGGTTTGATAGCTACCTTATCCGCACATTTAGCCAAGAATTATTCACAAAATACAAGTGTTAAAAACTATTAACCTCACAGTATTACAATGCACATTAAAAAGAAGTACAATATAATAATAATTCGTTTTAATTTCATTTTAATTACTCAACTGTTAAGATGTACGAAGAGAACAACTTTACAACTTGTTGGCACGATATAATGAACAAAAATTACAAATATCAGCTAAATCCTTTCTTCTTGGCATCATATCAAACTCAGGCATCATATAATTCTTATCTTTGATCATCATAATGCATTCTTGGACAAAGCAGTAATAGAAGGTGTTAAATTCGCGATTGCGTTGCTTGGAATTATATATAGCACGTGTACCCGTAGTATCGGCCCTCTTAAAAATATTTGTAAATGTTTGAAGTGAACAGATTTAAAAACACACATGTTTAATATTTCAATACATAGTCAAATGTGTATTCTTGGACATAACAACGCAGACTGCATTTAAATCGGAAATATTTTGACAAAATACTTGCTAGACTTATCTCCCTGTAGTAATCTGTTTCATGTACAAAGTGTATCATGATATCGGCCCTTATGATTAGTTGCTAAAGGTTTGTTACTATGCGGATGTGCTTGTTCTATAAATAGTTTCTTAATGGAAAAACGAAACACTTGCACATGTTGTTCTTAAAATATGTTTACATTTTGTTCAAAAATAAGCAGTTTATATAATTTTGTGTTACGTAATTTTAAAACCATAGCTTTACCCTGAAATAAACATGAAAATGATCGTCGTAATTTTCATTATTAAACAGTACAGAAATAAAAATTTCTAAAAATTGAAAAACATTAACTGTCATGCACTTTTTGAGGTTTTATTCAAGTGGACTCGTTAAAGTCACGATACATTGAGGAGAGCCGATACTATGGGAATAACGGATATACTACCTATATTCGAAATAATCACCATCACTAGTCTACATATCCCGTCATTTTGTACACACGTCTTAAATGATATATGGTTTTATGAATTTTCCTTACAGTTGCATCCCATTGTAACTATTTCCATCCGGTACAGAGTATTTTTTGTTGGGTCCATAATCGTATAACAATAATAAAATTCCATCACCAGAGAATTTTGTTACCATGGACAAGTCTTTAATAAAAATGATTAAAACGATATTCAACAACTTAAAACGATCAATGCCAAGCATGCCACGCATCGCGTTTTAAAATGAAATTTGTAAATATCATACCAACATCTACAAATGTTTTGTTTTCCAAACTAACATTTTTGACGATAATTAAAACGGAGATTCATTAATATTTTGAGACTAAAAGCCTTGTGTACTCACAAAAAACTATCAATCGAAGGGTGCCTGTGTCATTACCAACATAGACAATTCCATCTCGATCAAATCGATTAGTTGCTTCACATGTGTAATTTCCAGCATCATGCCTGCTTATATGTGTCATTACAAGTTGCTGATGCGGTAACAATAAATTTCCTTTGCGCCAACGTATTTTAGCTGTTTGCGGGTTACCCGGAATAAAATAACATTCCTGATCAATCGTTGCGTTCTCTGAGATCTCTATGTATTTGTCAACAGCAGTCGGTGGGTCTGGCGAAGGGTATACAAACAGAGGCTTTTATTAAAACAAATGTACCAACCATATTCATATCTTTCGGGTTTCCAGTTATTAAAATAACTTTACTTCATGTTAAGTCGGAAATATGTTATATCGATATGTAAAATGTACTAATTAAACATGTTGCTAAGACATTACGAAATACGAAATAACGAAATAACAAAGACGAAATTTTGAAATACCAGGAAATATATTGTTTATACAATATGTATCAACGTGAGCACAATCATAAAATTAAAAGTACAAAGATATCAATGCATAATGTATTATTCTAAAAAAAACATTCTTAAAATATAAGAAATATTTGTAAATTTGAGTAGTCAATCTGAGCAAATAGGTTACAATGACTTGTATATAATATTGTATAAAAAAATTCAATTCTTAATTGAGCGGTAAACATTGTTTTACTTCCACGAGAAGGAACAATATTGTGACATTACTTCTTCCGCAACCAAACTCAAACATATACATAAACTCATATCAAATGCAAACATCTACAGTTCCAAATGTCCTTTTCAAGTGAATGATCTGATAATGTTTCAAGTTAATAATCATGTTTTCTATTTTTGTTGAAGTGACCTTGACCTATACATCAGCCCCCCCCCCCGACAATGTATTAACAATAGATAATCCGTTTTTCAGTTCTTGACACTTAACGATACACGAACAAAACAAGGACATTAAATCCTACTTACAAAACACAAAAATCGTCCATTGTGCTATTGTCCGTGCGTTATGTTCACAATAGACAATTAAGCCATGTTCGCTTCTTGTGAATGAGACATTTATAACGGATTCATCATTGTGGTTGATTTTTATTGGATCTGCGATTAAATATGTCCTCTCGGGGTATTTTACCGTATACCAGGTAAAATATTCCAACTCCTGCATCTTGTCCGCAGAGATACCATTCGAACAATGGAGGGCAACGGGTTTGTTTTCTCTTGTATATACAATGCTATGCTTTGTTCCTAAAATGCCTTTCGTAGGTTCACGCGATATATGATCTGTTGGTTTTTGTTTTGGAAAGAGGACAACACATTGAATGCATTTTAAATTACGAAATATCAAATCCAAATAAATAAATACAAACAAATAATAAAAAGACACATAAATTTAATGAAATAAATGTAATAAATGAAATAAATGAAATAAATGAAATAAATGAAATAAATGAAATAAATGGAATAAATGAATAGATACATACAGTAAATAAAATAAATGAATAAATAAATGAATAAACAAATAAATAAATAAATAAATAAATAAATAAATAAATAAATAAATAAATAAATAAATAAATAAATAAATCAATAAATCAATAAATAAATCAATAAATCAATAAATCAATAAATCAATAAATAAATAAATAAATAAATAAATAAATAAAAATAAATAAATAAAACAATGAATGAATGAATTAATTAATAAATATATTAATTGAAAAATAAATAAACACAATTAAAACAATAATTAATATATAAAAAATAAATAAATAAATACATAAAAAATAATTAAATAAATAAATAAGTGAATGATTGAATAATTGAATGAATGTATGAATGAATGAATGCATAAATGACTGAATGAAAAAGTGAATGAATGATTGAATGAATGCATGAATAAGAAAACCAAAAAACAAATAAAACAAACAAATAAACAGACAAAATACAAAAACCAACAAACCAAAGAACAAGCAAATAAACCAACAAATAAACCATAAAACCACCAAAAAAAAAAAAAAAAATATATATGATCGTCCTTTAAATCATTTTCGATTCGGACATTATGCTAAGTTTTCCATTTAACGCATACCTACACACAATTTGATAAAAACAGTGAACGAACGACAAAAATCATTAAATTATTTTGTGTTCTAGCAGACTTACGATACAAACATTGAGAGCTTAACATGATCTATGTTTTATAGACTGTGGTAAATATCATGACAAAAATGTAACTGTTATAGATTGAGTTAACCCGTTTCAGCGTTTTCATATTAATGGCATTCCTTTTCAGAGCTCTATTAATATTTTGTTTCAGGCCAGATTGTTTTATATACCGGACTCTAAGGGATAATACGCCATTTATTGGAGCATATTTAACACGCACATGAAAGAGCTAAACAGTTTACCTTGACTGACGTTTTCTGAAAGGTTGCTGTACTGCAGTGCTTTATCAAAGTGAAAAAAGCACTTCCATTCCACTACACTTGTGCTATCCTGAGTCGTGGTGACATTACATCCAGCAAGGCCTTGGTCTATACATCTGCACTGCATGCCATATGGCGGATATGCGGGTATACTCTGACCGCCGTATTCATCGTGTATTCTGTCTTCAATCTCGTAACAAATAGATCGAGATTCGTTTTTTCCTAATGACAACACTGCAGAGCTTTGATCCTCTGACCAGAAGCACTGTATTTTATAGTTGTTTGATCCATAGAATATTTCGAGAAACGCCGCGTTTGTTGATGCTGTAAAGTAAATATAAATAACATATATTACACAACATTCATATTTTTGCAAAACATAATCAATATCAATAACTTTTAAATTTAATGTGTTTAATAGGATTAGTCTTTCTCTAGAAAAAATGTTATAATGAAAATAAAGAGCATTTTGAGATGTGTTTTTTGTTTACCCAAAACAACTCCTTACATGAAGTGGCGTGTACTAAGAAACAGTTCATGTCAATCAGTTGATTGCTCTTAAATGCTTAAAAACTGACGTTCAAATATTCAATCAAAGTAAACATTACTCATTAGTAATAATATGCAGTAGTCAAAGTATAATTTCTTAGTCGATAAATGCAATGCTTACCGACAATATACACGTGTATAAGCAGATATATTAAAAGTCCCATTTCTCAATTATATTATATTCCTTTACTTGCCAATAGACGATGTGTCTTCATCTGACTCTTACATTACGGAAATTTTATGAAAACACATAAGCAGGACATTATCCGAGTGAGAACAATCATGTATTGAGTCTATCTTCAATATCAAAGGAATATTTCTTATGGAGTTTATTAAACGACAAACAGAGGTTCTGTACTAAGTTGAACTAAAATCTATTTGTAATATACAAGCATGTACCTTATGTATTCTTTGTTTATTCAATAAAACTCGTAAAATACATGTATACCGTGAAAGGACCAATTATCCATTACTTAGTTTCAATGTGATTCATTGCAAACGTTTTTTTTAAAGCAATAAATTCAACTTTAATCAAATCACTATAATGATACCTATTTAAATTTACAATGTGCAAATAATAAACTCGCGATATCAGTGGAACTTGCATAGAACCAATGTAAAAGATGCCGTTACGAGGAAACTGCTGCGAGCGCATTTATGTGGCTTAAATGTGGATAATGAAAGATATGTTTTGAACTGTAGCATTATTTTGTTGTTCGACCGACGAGGAAATTTATTAGTATTGTATCATGTAACAATGTTGAGTATCTTTTTCCCATATGAACTGCATACAGTTACAAGTGTACTCCGTGAAATGTGGCTGCGATCACAGAAAGGTCCCCTTCGTCAAACAATCAAGAATTTGAAGTATAAATTACCCTAGTAAATCGCAAAACTAGATTTATATAATATAATACGTTTCTTTAGAGATTGTATCCTGAAAAGATTCCATATTCTTCTGGCTAAAACAACAACACGAAACATTTGGCAGTGAAGACATATTGAAAAAGCAGATGAGAACAGTGTTCTACGGTTTGCACAACACACTTGCAAAGTAAGCTCTAGAGTAAGGCTAGGTTCCCTTGAGCTTTAAGGACGACCTGATCTTTTCTTAAACACAACTCCCATATATAATTTAAGGAACTATGCTTTGAAATCATGGGGGCGCGTATTTGTTCTTTCTAAATGGGTAAACCTTTAAAAGAAACAGTACAAAACACAATGACCATCCGTCATATGATCCTAACTTAAGTACATGTATGTCACCTAATAGCAAACAAGATTCTTTACATGCTACTAAAGGAGATGACCATTCAGGATTACAACACTGATAAACAGTATCATCTAGGTTGATATATACCAGTACAACAGTGTAAATAGACCACCTTAAGGATATTTGCACATATCTGCTACACACATATGACAGGAAATCGGATATAAAGTTCTGGTGAAATCTCACAGCTTCAATGTTCTCTCAGATTGACCGATGTCCTGTTTTGCCAAACTAGTAACTCTCGAGGATGGTATTTTCACGATTGATTACATGTACGTTATTGTAAAAAAGTCATCAGTGAGCCAAATATTATTGTACTTGTTTCTATGGGTCGTGTCAGATTTAAACAATATTGATTCATATTTTTTTTTTGCAGTGTTTTTACTTGTACACTGAGTAATAGTTAACGCATTTAAAATCTCCTGGGCAATCAAAGATCGCCGTGGCGTAGTGGATATGGTGTCCGCCTAGCGATCGAGAGATCATGGGTTCAAACCCCACTGGGAGCGTTCCTTTCATCTCCCCCAAAGACACCAAGTACTGGTTCTAGTCCCAGGAAACGGACTCGAGAGCGTCTATATAAGCCTACGGCTTTCGATGCAATCGAGCTAGAATAAATAGGTTTAAACTAATAGTTAACGCATCTCACTTCTAATGATACCCCAAACGTGGCAACATATGTGTAGATTTCATAGATAGTAAGGGGCACTGATTTAAAATTCATAATATGCCTGATGTGGCGTCCATACACAATATGGGGTTGGCATAAAATGTTGTAAAGAAGTGATGTTAGGGCGATTGCATTGTGAAATTTCAATTTAGTTTCGAGAGGACATTTTATTGGTTCCATAAACTAGTAAAGTATCAAGCTTTTTCGCCTTTGAAATGCCACCGATACAAGGTGAGACGATCAAGTTGATAAGTTAATGGAGCTGACAATAATCTCTTAGGAAAATGATCGAGACGTTCTTATTTAAGTACCAATGCTAAGCTTCCGTGTACTGGTTGGCTGCAAAATGTCGATCTGCTTTTGTTAGGGCAATGAGATATTTTAGAGGCCAAATATTGACATAAAGAACTGAACGGCTGTTCTGCAAAACAAATGCAATTATAGTATTAAAAAATAACAAAATATTTACCCAGACAAGACAATGAGTTGCAATCTTTTAAAATCTCCTGGGCAATCATATTATGCGGAAGAACAGACAAATGGGACAAAGCTTGACATCTTATATTTATTTTCTTCTCTAAAGAAGGCTTAAAAACTATGTTGTTGGTTTACAAATCTTTGTTATTATTTACTATTTTTCAATTATATAATATAATAGTTTTACAAAAGCAGTGTATGATTGGTCAAAATCAGCTGGGACAATCAACAGGAATAGAACAAGAGTTCCGCGGTCGGAGACATATGCCCCACCTGACCCAAACAGGGCCTTGGCACGGGATTTTATTGCAACAAAATTGATGATATATCAAACGGAAACCAATTTAACACTTAATGTCACAGTGACCTTGACCTTTGAACTAGTGACCCCAATTTCAATATGCGTCATCTACTGTCAAAGGCCAATGAACATGTGACGTATAAGCCAATCGGTCAATTCGTTGACAAGATATGGATCGGACACGATTATCACACGTATTGAGACAGTGACCTTGACCTTTGACTTAGTGACCCCAATTTATGTAGGGGTTATCTACGGTCCAGTGCCAATGCACATATGAAGTATCAAACCAATTGGTCATTTCGATGACAAGTTATTGATCGGAAACGATTTTCACACTTATAGTGACATTGACCTTGACCTTTGACCTAGTGAACCCAATTTCAAAAAGGGGTCATCAACTGTCTAATGTAAATGCACATTAAGTATCAAGCCAATCGGTCAATCCATTCAAAAATTATTGATCGAAAATAATAATTCATGTCTACTAAGTACTAGGACAGAATATTGTACATTGTATTGAATATATGTTGGATATATTGTTTACGAGTAAAACATTTATTGCACATTCGATATAATTAAGAATGTATTATATACTGTGGGTCAAAGATCCAGTCGGGAGTACCACAATTCCAGTCGCTTCTTCCTGTGGGGTTTAAATATAACATCCGGAAGCCTTCAGAAACCTCAATTAATTCAATACATATTTTTTTTCTAAATGCGCAATAAATACACGGACCAAAACTACACTTATTAACAGGAAACGGTACATTAAATAATTTGCAATACTTATTTAATAAATAGTTAATAACATTAGCAATTAAACGCTGCGTTTGAAAAGCAACGCTTGTTCCTGATTCGTTTCAAATGGACAAGTCTACGGCTGAAAATCAAAAGGTTCAAACTGCAACTGATTTCAAGGGCAGATTAAACATTCTGCTTTCAACGCACACAATTAAATAGCACGCGTTTCCATTGTAACGAGTACGAAAGTGTAATTGGTTAAGGTGGCTCGCACTTCTCGTAATAGCCTAGATAACATATTATAAGTATATTTGCTAGTACCTTAATGCCCCTTTTATCCT
Organism: Dreissena rostriformis; assembly: GCA_007657795.1. Classification (NCBI taxonomy): domain Eukaryota; kingdom Metazoa; phylum Mollusca; class Bivalvia; order Myida; family Dreissenidae; genus Dreissena; species Dreissena rostriformis. The sequence goes on from VMBQ01002204.1 coordinate 79,079, forward strand.
GTTACACTATACTGTACGAGTAAATAGTCCCCGAATCAAATGCTTTATTACGAATATTGCATGTTGAACGACGACTAAGGTCATCTTCTTATGTACTTTGCATACACTATATGACTCATTACTCAATTTCGTTGTCGTTCTTTCAAATCAGCCATTCCAATTGCGTATATAATTACACATTGTAACCAACGCTTCTTCATTGTTATACTATAATTGTCTTTGAAATCGGTTTTCACAATAAATTGACTCTTCAACATGTTTTATATATCAAAGTTCGTTGTCTATTTATGTATTAACTACATTAAAATATGTCGATATTATGTGTACAATAAGCCCTAAATATTATGTGTTATCATGTGATAAACAGTTTTAAGTTGCGTCTTCACCTTTAACGCTTCCTTAAGACGCTTTTGATGGCAAATGGAGATGAAAAATTCCCATTTTCATGTTGATTGTGTAACTATGTCGGCGCATTCGTCTACTTTCACACGATTGATTAGTTTACGTAATTGGTGCAAAGCTTTTAATTAAAAATGCGGCAAAACTATGTGTTTTGATCAGATAGTTCGATTTAAATCTTCTTTTCAATCTCATCGTTTAATGATATAGAAAATTAAAATTTAGTTCGTTCAAACAAACGTATCAGCAGACATTGTATTTGGTGTTTTAAATTAAATCAAATAAAACATAACTTTTATAATGCGATTTAACTCGCTTAATATAAGGTGCTTAATTCTATTTAGTATAAGCAAACAATTCAATAGAAATCTTAAACAGCGGTAATTTATGCAAATAAAACTATTGTTTGCAGAAAAAGGCTTATAAGTATAAGCACACACACTATCGAAATGGAAACAATACGAATTAGCAAGAGCTTAGCAACTCGTTCATAATAGAATTTTGATATTAAGCAACATATACTCAATACTTTTACAGTAAAACTAAAACTTAATCAGGTTTACTAGGAAACCACATCAAGTCATATATTTGTTTTAACTGTTCATTAAAATGTTCATTATCCAGACGATTTTAAAAGCGTGGGGATATTGTATTGATCTGCGCCGTCTGTCCGTCCTGGAAACTATCTTCTCTTACACTATTAGCACTTGAACCTTGAAACTTACACACATAGAAGCTATGAGCATATGTTCGACGGTGAGCTATTTGGAATTTTGATCTGGCCCCTGGGTCAAACGTTATGGGTAACTAAATGGGTAAAATGGGTAAAAAAAATCATTTTTCTAACAATATGCGACGCACATGATAATAAATTTTGACCCAGAGGTCAGATCAAAATTCCAAATAGTGCACCGTAGCACATATGCTCATAACTACCATTTGTGTCAGTTTCATTGTTCTAGTGCTTATAGTGTAGGAGGAGATAGTGGCCGATGGGGTAGGGTTGGGGCCAAAAATGTTCTTTTAACATAACTTCTTCATTTATTCACCAATTGACTTCAAATTAATACTGAACATCTCTCATGACAACACGGTCTATCTCAACCATCCATGTCCACATTACCCACCCTAGGGCCATTGATAAAGTCATAGGCAGCTTGGTTCCCGTCCTCTTTCAAATGTATCGAGAGGTCCACGGGTACAACTTCCCCGTACCCTAAAATTGTTTTTCGTACCCAAAATGTTTATTACCCATTTTTTGTGTACCCTATTTTTATTTTCGTACCCAAATTTGTGTTCGCACCCAAAAAAAATTTCGTACCAAAATTTGTGTTGGTACCCACATTTTTTTTCGTACCCAATTTTTGTTCGTAGCCAATTTTTTTTCGTTTTCAAATTCTTTTCGTACCTAATTTTTTTTTTATCCAATTTTTTTTTCGTACCCACATTTTTTTCGTACCCAATATTTTTCGTCCCCAATTTGTTTTTCGTTCCAAATCTTTTTTATTACCTTATTATTTGTTTTCGTACTCGTACCCACATTTTCTGTCGTACCCAAACTTTTGTTCGTACCCAACTTTTTCGTACCCAATTTTGTGTTCGTACCCAATNTGTTCGCACCCACATTTTTTTTCGTACCAAAATTTGTGTTGGTACCCACATTTTTTTTCGTACCCAATTTTTGTTCGTAGCCAATTTTGTTTCGTTTTTAAATTCTTATTCGTACCTAAAAAAAAATCCAATTTTTTTTTCGTACCCACATTTTTTTCGTACCCAATTTTGTTTTCGTCCCCAATTTTGTTTTCGTTCCAAATCTTTTGTATTACCTTATTATTTGTTTTCGTACTCGAACCCACATTTTCTGTCGTACCCAAACTTTTGTTCGTACCCAATTTTTTTCGTACCCAATTTTGTGTTCGTACCCAATTTTTTTCGTACCCAAGTTATTTTCGTACCCACCCCGGGGCCCCACCAAAATAGGCCTTGCCCACCCAAAATTGCCTTCAAATATAACATATATGCGGCGTAGGGATACGCGTCGGCATCTGCCGCGCCATTTCTAGTTAATATTTTTTTTTGTCAACACTACAGAGAAACACTTCACAATAATCCATGTATGTCGTAGAAAAAAGGACACTTAATTGTAATCCCGTTGTATTATGTGTCAAATGTAGCGTAATTTCCGTTTCGAATCGGTCTTTTCTGCCCATTTTTCAACCGAAGATAGACAGTTATATTGTGGACATATATTTTTAACGGTTATTAAACGTATGAATGCCATGTTCCAACAAATACATTATTTATGCATGGTAAATTACATACACAACAAAAATCTGCATAACATATATGGAACATACACGATTAATATTTGCTAGAAAAGTATATTAAGACATTCGTCTAAAACACAAGCACTGCATATCTATTTAAAACACTATAATGTTCACGCGCACAACGACATTAAAAAATAGCACAAAGTGGCCACTTTTCATTACATATATATACGACTCTTCCCTTTGTGAAATGTTATCGGATCCACGTTCATCCATTCATAAGTCGTTTCTGCCATAGATCAAGTACCGCCAGCCCATACTGCAAAATTCACCCATATTTTGAAAGCTCATTGTCAATGAAATCGTTCTCTTCTTCGTCGTGTGTAACGAAATGATGGGCTTTCATCGCCTCGCATTCAGTATTGATTTCTGGACACTCGACCCCCGCCTACCCCCCAATGTGTGACTCGCCATTTGCTTTTAATAAATATAAAGTGGCTCAAAGTTATGTCAAAGTCTAAGGTTTCCTTCTCCCCTGAGAGAGGAAAGTAATCGCCGTCTGCCATTGGAGCCAGATGTATAGAAAACCGAGCCAAATACTAGAAGGTTAGGATTGTCAGCAAGCAATACAACGAACAAGACACAGAAATTATGCTGAAGTGGCTCAGATAACACCCACGACTCACTATAAAAATATAGACCCGTTCAAGAATAAGACAGTGCCGTCTGGATTGACCAGGCACGAGTTCTTGACAAGAAGGTTGCTTTACTTCCGGTTGAGTATCGGTCGAACAAACAAAATATGGGAGGACAGCCATGTGGATCTTCGGCGACGTCATGGTGCTCGCACTACGTTCTTTGCGTTCTTCTACGACACAATTGTTGACTGGTTTCCTCTGCGTCAACGGTGTCCTCAGGGCAATCATAGGGCGTTCTTGCCTTCACGCCGCAAAAACGTACAGACTCGGCGTTTATTTTGAAAATTTCCAAAGTCTTCCAAATTCGCACTGATTGTTTGACAATATGATAGAATATTAAATCGAGAGAACAAAACATGCTATGATTATCGCTAGAGAATAAAATAAAGTGTTCAGAATTCAGAGATTTCGAAAAAGCAAGACATTTATCATTATATCTTCGAATAAAATGTCAACACAATTGTTACTGGACTACATTAGAAAACGCCACTGTGCACCTAGTCGTGTCATTCAATCAAATAATCTCGTTGATTTCCGACTTATCGATTTTCCTGTCCGAAGAGAAAACATTCATGCTATTAAGTAAAACTACCCTATTACGTATGCATTGTCTTTTTTTACACTGATGCCTGGTGAAAAAAGCCGCGTAAATACGAATGTCGTATATTGTTTTGCCTTTTCACCTGTATGATCGAATCGATTTTATCACGCTGAACTCATATTGTTATTTTAATCAGTAATGCGTGTTCCAATTTCGTTTTCTTAAAATTCGAGTTAGTAATTATTGTGTCGGTCTACTTAAAACTGTAACTTAACAAACCCGATTTTCTGGTAATTTCAATTTGAATAATACATTATTGGCAGCGTGTGTTTGTCAAAATACATTTAAAATGCATAAAATTATGTAAAGAATGAAGGGTGTGTTGTTTTTCTTTCTGCATACATTGTACCTGTACTTATAACTCACATACAAACATCCGAGTCTGGTTGCATGGAATGTCAGTCCAGTTCCATTGGCCTGTAATGCACATGCATTCCTCTAGTTCTCCTGTGTTCCATGCCGCTCGCGACGGTTCCGCTGGATTCCAGTTGGAAAATGTCCACGGCTCCCCGGTTATCCATTTATAAGTCGACTCTTCCATAAGTCGAAATCCACCGGTAAAGATTTTAAAATTTGGCTGGTCCGCAAAGAGTACATTGTACACAAAATCATTCTCTACCGCATCGGTAACCACTAGAAGTTGTGCCCCCATCGCCTCGCACTCAAACTTTGATTGTAACCACTGGCGAACAAAAGTGGATTTGTAGTAGCATGAGTGTCTGAATTTTATCATCGGTGGGTCGCACTGCAACTGAAAATACACACATAAACTATGTTGAGCATTAGCAATATAGAAATAATGATCTGCAGAAACATATTACAAATTCTAGTTAAAACCCGCAATAATTGTATTAAACCAAGTGACTAATAACCTGAATAAAATATCAAACACGCCATTAAAACAACAAAATGAATAAAGCTTGGGTTACCGTCCGGGAAATCATTGGGTAATTTACAGATTGGTTATACCTTACATGTTTCTATCTTCGTCTTATAAAAAGAACAACGTAAGATTAGTTTTCAATCAGATGCAAATGATGTCCCATAGGACGCAGGATAGCAAATTAACCATAGTTTATGCAAATAGTCTTTAGTTTCTAAGCATTCAGCGATTGTAACTATTAACAAGAACATATTATACCCTGGAGCATTTAAGTTATTGATAAACGACATAATGAAACACAGAATGAAATCAAATCAAATATGTCATCAATTTGTCTGTTAGTTATGTCACGGCTGGCTTACACTATAAGTATTTTACGCCATGTCAGAACAAATATGGTATGTTCGAACTTCATTTAAGTTAAGCCATATACATAACCACAGGTAAATGTAAGTGAGAGAGTTAGATAGAGACGCTGTTATTAAATAGTAATTTCTCGCAGGAGCCTAAGCAGCAGCAACATGAATAGTTGTTTAAGAAAACAAGCATTTGTAGTTAAAATAAACTTGGTAGTAGTAGTGGTAGCAGCAGCAGCAGTAGTAGTAGAACTAATACTTGTTTTAGCAGTACTGTTTCAAATCATAATGTACCTACCACATAAATGCGCCAAGCCGTTTCTATCAACGAAGGTGAAAAGGTAATGTCTGTGGTATTGCTACCAATGATGCACGTATGATTGACTGTGTTGAATGCAATCATGTCGCATCTGCCAGTCTTTACGCATGCGCGTGAACATAGCAGTTCATGTTTAACAACAAATTCAAGAGATTTGGAAAAAATCCGAAAGTCTGGCTCATCCTTTGAATCCAATTTTCGGAAAACTGCACAAAGTGATTGCGAAAACAACATCACTAACACAATGATAAGCGTTTTAATATACAGGTGTAGCATTCTTGATTAACGACAAGTTATTCACTGTAGCTCCGTCCCCGATGCCTTACCAAACCGCTTCTGACTAAACAAAGCCAAAACAAGTCAAACACAACTGAGGCAATTTCTTTTATACAAACATTTATGTGTATCTGTTAAATGTTGGGAATTAAAATGATGCGATTGGAGAAGTTTTCCAAGATTATAAAGAGCCATATGGTGCCACCATGTGAAGACACGGTTCAAAGAGCGTTTATTAAACGCCATTAGTTTTCACTTGTGCATATTGGAGGAAATCAATCATGGTGTCTCAATATACCAGGCACATCACTAGGTATGTATTGAAAAGGCATGGGGTTTCGGTGTCTATATTGCACATGTAGTTCAATATTTAAAAAAATCCCTTTCTAGACATAAAATATGTTTTCATTGCGCTGTTGGAAATTTTTGTAACTTAATTACCATATTATCCTACGTATTGATGTTTTTTCCCTGTTTTATGGAACTTAACGAAATTTGAATTAAAGGCCACTCAGGCACTGTTGAAAACTAATTAAACGCAACTGAGGGTATTTCCTGTATATATTGAATATTGGGGATTGAACTGATGCGATTGGAGAAGTATTCCCAGATTATATAGAGTGGTACCAGCATGTGACGATACGGTTCAGAAAGCGTTTATCGAAAGCCATTAGATTGTCACTTGAACATATTGACAGTACATCAATTATGGTGTCTCAATATACCAGGCACATCACTTCCTCGCTTTAACCAGCTGAACTGATTATTTCTGTTAGTTCTGATTGTATTCATAGTTATTGTAGTTCGTTTAATTTACAAAACAACTGAGCTGAAGCAGACAACAGAGCTATACAAAGACTAACAAATACAAAGATTGTCTCACAAAACATTTAATTTCAATAAGAAAAAACTTCAACCTGAAGTGTATATTTGATTTGTAAGGTGTATGCGAATAAAATACAACACATTCATATCATACGTTAAATATTAAAAGATGCAATGGTTTATAAGGAAACGATTACGTGTGTGTAATTTGTCACAGTTATGTGTTGAAAAGGATTTTCGTTTTGGTGTTAATAAAGTACATGTAGTTAAAAGTTCAATATAAAATCGTCTTTTCAAGAAGACATTTTTTCTTGACGACGCAGTTGGAAATTTAAGTGACCGCATTATTCGAGTTATTGGTAGTTGAACGTCTTGTAATCGTTTTTGTCACATAGATTGCGTGTTTAACCTGAAGAAAACATAATAAAAATGACGTTGAATTTTAGGAAAATATGGATCATTGTTTATTTTAATACATAAGTCTGTGATTTTATAGGAAAGGTTGTCCTAAGCCAAATACTCAAAACTAGATATTTACATAATGTTTTGATTCTGTAAACAAACATTATGTTACAGTGAACATTTGGCGCAAGCAAATTTAAAAAGACAAACCATTCGGTCCTTTAAACATACACACATCATATGTTAATATAAGAGAAAGTTAATAAACCAACGTCGTTTGGTAGATTGTTTAAGCAGTAAACATAAACCATATGCACCGTGGTTTAGTTGGACTGATGAAACCTTATCAGATGACCTCGTCTAAATTCATTTTCGTTCTGACTATCCATGTGTGTAAGAACACCTGCTAACATATACTTGAGTCCCATTTCTATTCAACTTCTTTATACTTTCACGTTTATAGAAGTGTAAAGTAGGGATACGATGAATCTGACGTTGCTACTGTTTTTTTATGGATGTTTCCAATTAGGTAAGCCTTTAAATGACGCAACTTAATTAATGCTTCTTCAAAGACCTTTTATTAAACATTATAGTGTAAGCAAAAAGCGTATAATCTTAATATCTTATAACACAATTTTACACAAGACGCCTGCGGTATATAGATGACGATGAACGATGTACTGACGTTACCTATTAGTACGTGGTTTACACACAACTATAGCAGTCTTATTATGTAGTTATAATAATACAAAATATAATTGTTCTGAAAACTCGCATGGCATGTTGGTTGAGTGTGGATTTAACCGTGGCATGAGTTTTCCGAAATCACAAGATGAAGTGGCAAACTGAAAAACATGCACTTTCTATCGATGTAGTGCAAGTCCTGTGACAGAGATAGTGAGTTATTTCTAACGGATCATGGCTTACAGTGTTCGCCAGCTACTGGCATTTTATTTCAATCTTTTATGCAATCAAAATAGTTTCAACCGAACCGATGAGTTGTTTAGTGTCGATTTTTTCTCATTTGCGGTTAACAATCGCCCCTTGACATTGTATGCTAAATTTAAAGCATTTTTAAAACTGAGATGTTTTTTTAAATCTCCTCCTTTAAGTTTGTTAAAGGTAGTTCATTCGACAAGCCACATCTGGCCCAACAGTACTTGTCACTTTCAACGAAGAAGAGCAACGGAGAAGTAAAGCTATGATATATGAACAAACCACTATTTGCACATACATGTAGCAATGCGTGTTCATAAAATAATTAGTTAAAAATTAATGTATGTTTTATTTTAAATTTATTTTCCTATTTCCTCACAAAAGCTGCTGGCGCCTGTGCCCCAGGGTGGGTTCAGTTCCAGACTTCGTGCTACAAGATTGAGGCCCAAGCCAAGAAGACGTGGACAGATGCAAAGGTTTGTATAACTATCGTTGAAAAATAGCTGATGTGTAAACATCGTCTTTACATATCGTAGTGAATAATGGCCAGATGCAAACGTGCGTGTTGAAATGCAGTTGTCACCAGTCGCAGTAATTACATATTGGACGTGGTGGTGGTGGTGGTGTGGTAGTCGAGTGGTCTACCATTCCAGAGGTCGTGGGTTCAATCCCTGGCCGGGGCACTGGAAATTTCAGAAATGCTTCAAGTGTTTTCCACCCAAGTAGAGATGTACTGGTATGAAACCCAGGTAATTATTGCGTGTATCGGTGCTATACACTGAGCATGTAAAAGATCCCAGGGATCTTTTCGCAAAGAGCTAGGGTATCGCACCCGGATTCCTTGTATCTCAATACTGTCTCTACTGTTTGCTGTCTCTTCAGCAAAAAAAACCAAAGGACCGCATTGAAAATAATTGCTTGCACTTTTATGGGTTATCCTTGACTGCAAGGTAAAAAGAATACATTCAGACGTAAAAGAACAACGTATAAAGCCAGGAACCGTCCAAAATTCATTCATATCAAAATACCATTTATACTAATTGAAGCTTGATTGTGGTTGCGTTTTTTTTTTTCCAGAGTTCTGATCGGATATATTGTTTCTTGTGCTGAATGGTCCAGTTTAATTCATAAGCACCCATCACTCCTCAAAATACGGATAAATTTGTTTATGTTTATGCGCAATCAGTCGTAGTTTACAGGTTGCGACTAATTATGTATGAGATCATTACACGGTCTTCAACATCATACTCAACCATGCATCCATTAGCAATCAGCTGATCGAAATATTGCGGGTAGTTAAAACAAAATCGTTAACATGACAGTTTAACATGTTGTGTGTGATCACTTTGCAGAATACGATTTCAAAACACGTTCAATAGATGTCTAAACAATTAAACTAATACGAGGTCAGAAGACTTGTTACTCGATGCAAATCGCATAATTTTGTGTTAAGCTTGTTCATGTGGTTTTGACGACGTTATGTTTGCTTACTCAAAATTTTTTTGCATGCAAACAGTTAAAAATCAAAGGCCTCTGGAAGAATAACGCACAACCTCAAAGACGTAACGAGTAAATGTCGTCTCTTTTCTTCTTTGGTTGTTATTCGTCGTATGTTATCATTGCAAATTTCTCTTCTTCCAGAAAAAATGCGAGGCTGAACATTCCCACTTAGCTATAATCATGACTACTGAGGAAAACCAGTTTGTTAAGAAAGAACTTCTGAAGTTGCAAATAACAGGTGTGTTCGAGTTTGGTCGTTACTACAGGAGTTAAATTAACACAACATGTATACATTTCGTTTTTAAGAATCTTAAATGTGAACTAGTTTTAGGACGTCATTTCAGCTTCCGTCGGTGTGTATATACTAATAAAATACATCTGTATCATTCTTCTAAATGTTCTTCCTATATATATTGCCTCGTCCTTGTTCGTGGATGTGTCATATTTTATTCGGTTGGTTTTTCTTTCGAGTCTACTTCCTTATTACGATCTGTTTTCGTTTTCCGTTTCTACTTTCAACGTCTACTTCATATTCCTAAACACAAGCTTTTTTCTTTATTAGTTCTGTACAAATACACAGGTTTCACATGGCTTGTTTTAGATGTATACATGCCGTTGAAATACATAGTTTACGTATGGCTTGTTCAAGATGGAATCATGCCGTTGAAATACATAATTTACGCATGACTTGTTTAAGAGGTATACATGCAGTTGAAATACACAGTTAACGTTTCACTGGTTTAAGATGTATACATGGAGTTGAAATACACAGTTTACGTTTGACTGGTTTAAGATGTATACATGCAGTTGAAATACACAGTTTACGTTTTACTTCTTGAAGATGTATAGATGCAGTTGAAATACACAGTTTACGTATGACTGGTTTATGATGTATACATGCAGTTGAAGTACACAGTTAATGTATGACTTGTTTAAGATGTATACGTGCAGTTGAATGCACAGTTTACGCGTGACTTGTTTAAGACATATTCATGCCGTTGAACTACACAGTTTACGTATGACTGGTTTAAGATGTGTACATGCAGTTGAAATACACAGTTTACTCATGGCTTGTTTAAGATGTATACACAGTATACACAAGACTTGTTAAAGATGTATACACGGTTAACGCATGGCTTGTTTAAGATGTATACACAGTTTACGCATGGCTTGTTTAAGATGTATACACGGTTTACGCATGGGTGTTTAAGATGCATACACAGTTTACGCATGGCTTGTTTAAGATACATACACGGTTTACGCATGGCTTGTTTAAGATGTATACACAGTTTACGCATTGCTTGTTTATGATGAATACCCAGTATACGCATGGCTTGTTTAAGATGTATACACAGTTTACGCATGGCTTGTTTAAGATGTATACACAGTATACACATGACTTGTTCAAGATGTATACAAGGGTTAACGCTTGGCTTGTTTAAGATGTATACAAGGGTTAACGCGTGGCTTGTTAAACATGTATACATAGTTTACGCATGGCTTGTTTAAGATGTATACCCAGTTTACGCATGGCTAGTTTAAGATTTTTACACAATTTACGCATGGCTTGTTTAAGATGTATACACAGTATACGCATGGCTTGTTTAACATGTATACACAGTTTACGCATGGCTTGTGTAAGATGTATACACAGTTTACGCATGGCTTGTTGAAGATGCATGCACAGTTTACGCATGGCTTTTTTAAGATGTATACACAGTATACGCATGACTTGTTTAAGATGTATGCACGGTTAACGTATGGCTTGTTTAAGAGGTATACACAGTTTACGCATGGCTTGTTTTAGATGTATACACAGTTTACGCATGGCTTGTTTAAGATGTATACACAGTTTACGCATGGCTTGTTTAAGATGTATACGCATTTCTTTTTTAAGATGTATACACAGTTTACGCATGGCTTGTTTTAGATGTATACACATTTTTCGCTTGGCTTGTTTTAGATGTATACATGAGTTTCTGGATGGACGGAACCGATATAAACACCGAGGGGACATGGGTCTGGGAAAGCACTGGAGAATTGTAAGTAAATATTTAGTACTCCAAGTCATTTTGTGTAAACATCTAGGAAAAACTGAGATATCGTAAGTGAACACTTAAACTAGATTGACTTTGGGATCTAGTGAAGAAAATACCAAGGTGTGTTTCCTGTTAAATACATCTTGTTTATTATGTCCGCCTGTTTTTTTTTTTGTTATCCCCACACTTTTTGAAAAAAAGGTGGGGATATTGTGGTTGTCTCCGCCGTCCGGTTGTCCGTCCGGTTGTCCGTCTGTCCGTCCGTCCGTCCGTCCGTCCTGGCCACTATCTCCTCCTACACTATTAGCACTAGAACCTTGAAACTTACACACATGGTAGCTATGAGCATATGTGCGACCCTGCACTATTTGGAATTTTGATCTGACCCCTGGGTCAAAAGTTATGGGGGTTGGGGTGGGGCCGGGTCAGAAATTATCACTCATTTTTTAAGGTTATTTTACATTTACTTCTTCATTTCTACACCGATTCACTTCAAATTGATACTGGACCTCTCTTATGACAATACGGTCAATCTCAACCATGCATGGCCCCATTCCCAACCCTGGGGCGCCCCGCCCACATAGGCCACACCCACCAAAAATTTCCATTTACTATAATTTTTTCATTTCTACACGGATTCACTTCAAATTGATACTGAACTTCTCTTATGACATTAGGGTCAATCTCAACTATGCATGGCCCCATTACCAACCCTGGGGCGCCCCGCCCACATAGACCACACCCACCCAAAATTGCCTTTTACTATAATTTCTTCATTTCTACACCGATTCACTTCAAATTGATACTGAACTTCTCTTATGACAATACGGTCAATCTCAACTATGCATGGCCCCATTACCAACCCTGGGGCGCCCTGCCCACATAGGTCACACCCACCCAAAATTGCCTTTACTATAACTTCTTCATTTCTACACCAATTCACTTCTAATTGATACTGAACTTCTCTATGACAATACGGTCAATCTCGACTATGCATGGCCCCATTACCAACCCTGGGGCACACCTAGGTCAAACATTCGGTGTGGGGATACGCGTCGGCCTCTGCCGCGCCATTTCTAGTTTTTTTTGTGTTGTGTCGGATGTTTTTTTTTCTGTTTTTGTTATCTTTTTGACACTAAGTCACTCGTCAATTCTTAAGGGCGAAGTTTTGCTTACGATTGATCTCTTTTTTAGTGTTTCATAGATGGTTTCTATAGGTTAATTTAATGATTTTGACTGTAATCCATTGTAACTAATTTATTTTATTGTTTATCAAAGTTACTAGGTATGTTTAATGATTATAAATGTTTGCAAATAGTTCGTATTGCGATAATTAAATGTAAATACAGTAGGTTTGCTAAAAATAAAGGACTATTGAAACTACAAATTGCCATGAGATAAATACTTAACTGTCGCTTGTCTTTTATTTGAGACAAGTTGACAATTGCCTATTCAAGCTACCGATTGCCGATACAAAATATTACAATGCATGCAACAGAACTTGAAACATAAACCTAATTATGACTAGGGCCTTGGAACGGTCAATACAAAGCATTGATAGTTGAAACTGATATGACGGCATGCATAACCTCTCACTTTGACCAGCAATAATTCCCTAAAGAGGAACGAACACATTTGACAACATATACATTAAATTAGAGACACCCCTAAACCAAACGCGATTAATTATGGCGTCACCGCCTTGGAGCGGTTATCTTAAAAACGCATTGGTGGCTTAAGCCGATGGAAAGGCATGACTAAACCTTTGCCCAGAACTTATTAAAAACATATACGTTTTAATAGACAATACCGTCATGGCATCGACAATCAAATTAAAAAGCAATCAAGAAGATCATAAATTTGACTTATTTTTTCAATGGTTTCATAATCACGAGAGAAGCATAACGATAACTTCCCGAGGCACGATGAAATGAAGTTAAAACTATCGTCTAAACACCTTCTTGTTGACGAGGTTGTACGACTTAGAATCATGAAGTTCAAATATCAGATCATCGCAATTCATATTAGTCAGAAGCCTTACCAAGGTCCAAAATACCCAATATCATATCTTGGATGTATATTCAAAATAAAAAATAAACGCCTAAAAGTATATTTATTGAATTAACAATTTTAGAGTTGGCGTGTCTTAGAAAACAGGTCAATAAAACTAATATTAAGCAAGTGGGAATATGTTTATCGTTATTTATATTGTTAGAAGCAATATGAATGTATCAATTAAAAAATATATCAACGACCAGCCCAGAAGTATCGATAAATAAAATCATGTTTATAAGATAACTGACAATACTAATTAATAAAACATATAACGAAATAATTTCGTTGAACATTAATAGTTTTCCATTTGAAAAACTTAGAAGTAGTTCATGCTATTTGTATCATTACATGACCAACGCAAATGCTTTATCTATCAAATATAATGTGGTAACATAATACACTGCTTCGTATTATGTTTGTCCCCTTGTTTATTTGCAATGTATTTAAATGACTTAGAGTCAGAATTGACATTAAAGGAATAGATGGTATTGATGTTAATGCTTTTAAAAGGTTCCTTTTACTTTATGCTGATGATATGATTATTTTAGGTAACAAAGACGAAGAATTACAAAAAGGATTAGATTTACTTCAAGATTATTGTCAGCGCCGGAAACTTATTGTAAACACTGAAAAAACAAAAATCATGATTTTCAGAAAAGGTGGGCGACAAACCTCTAAACAACATTACTATAACGGTAAACGGGTTGATATTGAAAATAAGTTAAATTATCTCGGTATCGTGTTTACGACAGGCGGTTCCTTTTCGGAAGCACAGACTAAGCTTTCAGGACAAGCATTAAAAGCTATTTTCAAAATGAATAAATATTAACATAAATTTACTGATATTTCTGTGAGTCACAGATTTAATTTTTTTGATAGACTTATAATTCCAATGTTGAACTACGGCAGTGAAGTTTGGGGCTTTTATAATGGTACGTCTATTGAACGTGCTCATATGCAATTTTGTTAACAAACCCTTGGTGTTAAAAGATGTACACAAAATGATTGTGTATATGGCGAACTTGGTCGTCTTAATTGTCAATCTGCTAGATATGTTAACATTATGACATATTGGATTAAGTTAATTAGAACATCAGAAAAAAAGTTTGCTTAAAAAGTCTACTTAATGTTGATTAATGATTGCAATGTTCATCCAAATAAAACTGGTGTTCACTGCTTAAAGACTTGCTTGGCAACTTAGGGTTTTACGAGGCATGGTTGTTTCAAGATGTTTGAAATGACAAGGTATTCATCTCAAATGTTAAACAAATATTAAATTATAATTTTATTCAAAACTGGAATGAGAGATTGGGCACATCAAGCAGAGCCAATTTATATAAAAACATTGCCATTTTTTTATTTCAGCCTTATTTAGATTTTCTGAATTAAGATGCTCTTCACATAGATTACATGTAGAAAGTGAGGGATGGGCCACACCTCCCGTTCATATAGGCGAAAGAATATGTCATTTGTGTAACACATTAGAATATGAATTTCACTTTGTTTTAGAGTGTCGAATGCATTCAGAATTAATATCTCAGTATACACCATTTTATGACAGAAATCGAGCTAACGTAATAAAATTTATTGAATTACTAACAACTGAAAATAAAACCTTGCTCCACAAATTATGCTGTTACATATATAACTCATTTATAGTTAGGGCTAGTAATACATATGTACCCTGTTGATATATGTACGTGGTAAACAGACCTTAACATTTTACTGTAAAAACTGTATTTGAATGTATTTGATCAATTGTCATTATTATCTTTTCAATGAATGTCCTCTACGACAAAATGTGTTCAATGTAGTTTACTAGTTGTAATGAATTGAATTACAGCAATTTATATTGTTTTATTTGGTAAAGTAGAACGCATTATTATTATTACAACAATTGTTCATATTTAACATAATATATGTAAAAAACAACAGTATATTTGATATGTTGTTTTACATAATTAGCCTTATCACAATGATACGTAGTAATACATATTTGATTATAAAAAAACTATCGTTAGTTATTAAAACAGTAAAAATATTTATTAATATATGTATTGTTGCAATTGAACGTAATATTACTTTGTATGATCATGACTTTTTACTTTGCAAACACTGTACGCTTAATTTGTCCACTTGGGCTTTTGGCCTTCTGGATGTATTGTTCAAATAAACTTGTAAACTTGTACTATATATTATATGTTTACTTTATTATACTTGTAACGTTAAACTTGTGATTTAAAGTATTTGTGTTGTACTTGTTTTTTATACCAATAAATAGTCCCCTATTGGTTAAGAATGGTTTTCGGTGAATATTCACATAATGCGTGAAGTATATGAGCAACGTCGTAGTTGCCGTTCGGACACCAACCTTCATGTGTATAACTACATCTGTGTTTAAATAATATTATATTAAGTATTTATTTAATACATTGTTGATTAGTTGTTGAAGTGCTCAAACCTTGTATCCAGCATGGCCTGCTAAATAAAAAAGTACAGAGTGATTTGTAGTAAGAAAAACAAATCATGTGTAGGAAAGAGTCGTCGTGTTCTTTTTGTTAAGGTTGCAGCTATATTTTGTAGTTTTGAGATTTACGACTGGTCGCCTGGCGAGCCCAACCAAAGTGGGGGCAACGAAGATTGCATTTCATTCTTCCGGATGTATGACTTTCAGTGGAATGACGTGGGCTGTGATCAACCAGAAGGATATGTGTGTGAAAAGCAGTAAGTTAAAACATAGTCATTGTTGAATTAGTCATGTAAGCATACGTAATGTTTCATATACTTAGTAGGGATTTATTCAGATGGAAAATAGTTCCGGTGGCCTTAATGTGGCAGGTGACCTCTTTCGTAAAAAATATGTGTACATTGTTAGTAACTGAATTGTGCTGATTCCGCTTAAGTATTTATAGTCAATCATCCATTCATATATTTCACGGGGTATGTTCTTTATTTTAAAGAATTCGCTGTTTATATCCAGTAATAATGTGTTTACTCAAAAATTATTAATTGCAAATAAAAACACGTTGGGTATGTCAGTATTTACAAATAAAATAACAACTGAAAAAAGAGACAAGGTGCGGCTTGTTTTTAAAGGGTGGGGCATAAAAATGGAGTTGGGCGACATATTTTAAACTGGAATGAAATGAAAAAGGAAATGAAATAAAAAGGAAAAGTAATGTGGGTCTGCCAATATTCTTGATTCAAAATTTATGTTATTTTAAGTTTGCAATGTGTACCACTGCTTGCTTTGTATGTAATAGTTTTTTTATCGATACTGATTAATTGGTTATTTTCAGGATGGCAAGCGGACCGGTCGTTGGTTAATAGGTTACTCAACGGAAAGTTATCGACTATAATTACTTGTATTATAGTATAATACATCCCGATGCAATAAACCCTGTGTTAAACTTACCTTTATGTGATGTGTGATTCAGAATTTATTTATTTCAATGTTGATGAATTATTACGATTATTGTGAAGTTCTAAGAACATTACTGAACAGTACTTTATTCTTTTCACAGATTACAATATAGGTAACATTACATCGTGGAGCAAAATGTGGGCACATGTATAAAGTGCAAATGTTTGTCTAAAGATCAAGCAAACAAATGTTTTTATTATAAATAATACGTTGAAGTTGACGCGATGAGAATGACACTTCGTCTCTAAAGAACCTAAAACATAGCTATGAAAATAATGAATACACCATATAAAATTACATCATATTTTAGTTAAGTAAGTCGGAACATGAAACATATGTACATTCTTCAACAAGTATATAAATGGAATAACATTGTAACAAGCATGGTAATACACAAGTGAGTATAGGTATCATGTATACCCCATCACACTGCACTGGCGTCCTTAACGACCAGACCAGTCAGTTGTTTGTAAACCTTGGCGTTGCTGTTTGGACGCCGTCTGCATGAGTTCTCATGACAATTCCACGGCGTTCTCGACAATCCTACCGCGTACTTCTTCACCGTTATAATGCAAAAGGAATGCATGCAATGTGTGACGGGAAAACACTATAGTACTCAGTTATGTCATGTGTCTTTCATTCAAACAGAGTATTATTTTATCTCAGTCGGAATGTACATATAAGTGCTAGCGGTTGAAACAGATTTCAACAGTTGAATATGGGCATATGAATAAATGAAATAATGGTGTATTTATATATATAGTACTAATTAATCATCACTCGTAGTTGTGACAAGTAAGCATGGCTGATGTTTAGTGCCTGCCAATACATAGGGTTAGGTAAATACATTACAAATTAGTTCGAAATGATACATTCATTTGTACGCAATGTTTCATTTTAAGCGGAAATTGTTCTCCATAGTCACAACAACTCTCCCTTCGAAGTTCAAGGTTTTCGTTAGGTGAACTAAATGATTTTATCAGATAATATGAAATGGTGCCATCATGAGATTACGTTGTTTTTGTTACGTAGATTATGGTTCAGGCTAGTGTTATTGAGAGCCATTATATTGCCACTTGAACATATTGGAAGTGAATCAATTGTGGTTTCTCAATAAACAAGGCACATCACTTTCCTGACTACAGGAACTACTCTCACTACTTTCAACACCAATTAGAAAATGTCCAAATCTAACTAAACGCAACTGAGGCAAATTCCTTTATATGTGTATCTGTAAAACAGCGTGGATTAATAAGATCTGATTGGAGACGTTCTCTCAGATAATATGAAATGGTATCAGAATGTGACGACACGGTTCGAAGAGCGATAATGGAGAGTCATTAGATTGCCATTTGGACATATTGGCCGCTATCAATCATGGTGCCGCAATATACTAGGCAAATCACTTCCCATTTTCACCAGCTAAAATGATATTTTCTGCGATTTCTGATTTTATTCATATGTATTGTATTTCGTTTAATTTACAAAACAACTGAGCTGAAGCAGAAAACAGAGCTATACAAAGACTTAACAAATTAAATATTATCTCACAAAACATTTAATTTCGATAAGAAAAAAAACATCAACCTGAAGTTTGTATTTGATTTTGTTTGGCTGTAAGCGAATACAATACAACATTTACATATCAAATGTTTTTAAATATTAAAAGATGAAAGTTCTCATACGGTAACGATAACGTGTGTGTAATTTGTCTCAGTTATCCATGGTTCGAGCAGAGCATGATAAACTTTATCTTTATCCAAAACTCACATAATATTCTATTTATCTTATTATTTCTTCCATGTTTACATTAATAATGTTCAAAGATCATTTTTAGACGATTTTGTTCTTCCGCAGTTGACAAACGCAGATTTTCCTATTTTTGGAAAAACCCACAAATGATCTAAAAATAGCACGCGACAGGTTTATTCAACAAGGTGAGATAGAGGGTTGTTTATTCCATGGGGTGTTATACCGTCAATGCACGTCTTATAATGGGATAAAATGATTTTCTTGTTGGTGTTAATAAAGTGCATGTAGTTAAAAGTTCAATATAAACACTTCTTTTCAAGAGATGACATTTTTTCTTGACGACGCAGTTTGAAATGTAAGTGACCGAATTATTCTAGTTATTGGTAGTTGAACGGTTTGTAATCGTTTATTTCACATACATTGTGTGTTTAACCTGAAGAAAACATAATATGAATGACGTTGAATTTATGGAAAATATTGATTATTGTTTATTGTAATACATAAGTCTGTGATTTAACAGGAAAGGTTGTCCTAAGCCAAATACTCAAAACTAGATATTTACATAATTTTTAATTATGTAAACAAAGATTATGTTACAGTGAAGATTTTGCGCAAGCAAAATTTAAAAAGACAAACCATTCGGTTTATTAAACATACAAACATAAGTTACTATAAAAGAAAGTAAATGAACTAACGTCGTTCGGTAGATTGTTTAAGCAGTAAACATAAACCGTTAGCACCGTGGTTTAGTTGGACTGATGAAACCTTATCAGATGACCTCGTCTAAATTTATTTTCGTTCTGACTGTCCCTGTGTTTAAGAGCACCTGCTAACAAATACATAAGTCGCATTTCTCTTTAACATTATTGACAGTAGTGTTAAGTTGTGACAAAATGAATCCGACGTTTCTATTTATTCTTCATGGATGCGTCCATTTAGGTGAGTCTTAAAAGGCCGCTTTTGAATTAATGCTTCTGAAATAATAACACCTTTAATATAACATTATAGTGTCAGAAGAAGGGTTACTATTCAATCTCTTATTCAAACACATAAGACGACTATGGTATATAAATAACGATGAACGATGTACAGACGATATCTATTATCACACATAATTATTTGTGTTTTATTAAAATGATTTACACACAGCGATAGCCGTCTCATGATAGTTATAATTAAACAAAATATAATTGCACTGAAATTCGCATGGCGTGCTGAGTTAGGATCTAAGCGTGGCATGATATATTCGAAATCATGTGATATAGTGGCAAATTGTAGAACATACATTTCAAATTGATGAAGTACAAAATTTGTGACAGAGATATGGATTCATGCCTAACAGTTAATGGCTTAAAGTGTTTGTAAGCTACTGAACTTTTTAATTCAATCTTGTTGATGTTTTATTATAGCAATTTCTATAGCAAGATGAGCAGTTAAGGGTCGTATTATTATTTTTGCAGAGCATGCAATCGACACATTGTTTTGTTGTTGTTTTTTTAATTTATTTTTTTAACCTGAGCTTTTTCAAAAATCCTCAATTGAGTTTATATTAGGTAGTTTGGCCAACATTAAAACAAATGTTTGATAAAGTATCAATTCTTAACGAAATACAAAATAGTAAATGAAATGTCTTAACGGATTGTTTACTCGACAAGTCACAAATTGTCACATCAGTACACGTCGCAATCAACGAAGCATTGCTCAATGAGATACATATGCATGCCAAAGATGAATTCGCTACCTGCAGTGGGTCAAAAGTTATAACCAATGGTATAGTTTGACGCAAACTTCGATTTTACCTTTGACCTTAGAGTATAGCTATGTTACATGATCAAACCCCTAAAGAAGTGCTTCCGTGAAATATATATTTTCCTATTTTCCTCCCAACAGCTGCTGGCGCCTGTGCCCCAGGGTGGGTTCAGTTCCAGATGTCCTGCTACAGGATTGAGGCCGCAGCCAAGAAGACGTGGGCAGATGCAAAGGTTTGTATAACAATCCTTTAAAAATCATATATGTGTAAACATATGTTTTGTCATAAGATCCAATAAGAAATAATGATCAGATGCAAAGGTGTTTGTTTAATACCGTTGTCTACAGACCAGTCATTATAATTTGGTTAAAATATGGAAAACTAATTAAGGCTCGATATTCTTTCAGTATAAACATAACATGTCTGCAATATGCAAATAATAGCTTGATTGTGGTTGCGTTTTATTTGTTCCAGAGAGTAAATTGACTGTTATTTTCGTGCTGTATGGCTCAGTTGAATTCATTAGCACCCATCGCCCATCATTGACGCATTTTGCTCATGTCTATGCGGACCCAGTGACTAATGATTAATGAGATCATGACAGTGTTGCATCTGAAACAGTGTTTTGAACCTGAAGTATTGAGAGCAGTGAAAACATTTAAGATCATTCAAATGACAGATTAATATGAACACGTGTAAGATTCATCACAGAAGACGATTCTAAAACATATTTCTATGGATTTCTTATAATTCGAATGTAGAAGAGATGTAACTCGAAACAAATCTCATGCGTGATGTTTGCTTATATAAATTATGTGCATGTGCATGTTGCTAGAATTTGCATCGTCGTAACGATTGTTAAAACCTTATTTAATCATAGTTGATTCCCTATGGCATTTTTGCATTCAATAAGTCAAAAGGCACAAGGCCTATGGCTGGATTTATGCGCACCCTCGAACACGGCACGAGGACATGTCGTCTCGTGTCTCCTGTAGTCGCAGTAATTTGTCGTGTATTATAAAATCATTTGATATGTCTTTCAGAAAGCATGCGAGGCTGAACATTCCCACTTAGCTGTAATTATGACAACTGAGGAAAACAATTTTGTCAAGAAAGAACTTCTGAAGTTGCAAATAGCAGGTGTGTTAGAGTTTGGTCGTTACTACAGGAGTTTAATGAACAAAACATGTTTAAATTTACATTTTCAAGAAAACAAACAATCACGTTATCCGAAGTACTTTGACATCTCAAATGTTTTAAGGCGTCATTTTAATTTAAATCGGTGTTCCTATAATAATGAATTAAATGTGTAGTAGTCTTCGTATTGTTCTATTTGTATGTAGTGTCTCTTCATTGTTCGTGCGTGTATCGTATTATCTTCATTTAGTTTTTCTTTCTTCATATTCCATTAGCGTTGCTTATGTTGTAGTTCAACAGTAATACAACGTGTACGCACTTCTGTTTAAGTTAAACATAATACCCAGACTTGTTTAAGATGTATACATGCAGTTTTGGATGGATGGCACCGATATAACCACAGAGGGGTCATGGACCTGGGAAAGCACTGGAGAATTGTAAGTGGACATTTAGAACTCTTAAATCATTTTGGTTATACATCTAGGACAACACTGAGTAATCGTGAGTTAAAATAAACTTACTTTGGTAGCTTGTATAGGAAATCAAAGGCGGTGGTCACTGTTGTATACATCTTGTATGTTATGTTTGCCTGCTGCGTTTGGTGTTTTTTTGGTCGTGTATCATCTGTGCGACAACTGGTTACTTGTCAATAATTAAAGGGCAAAGTGCTAATATAAGATTGATCTCCCGCTAATGCAGCTGAAGGTGCACTTTGATTATATTAGATTCAGCTAGAATGTAACATTTAACCGTTATATTCTTACATTTTTAAATATTGTAACTTTAAATAGTCAAATCGTCTTTCTATAGAGCCCTTTGGCCATCAATGTTTTATTATTTCATAGGTGGAACTTAATTACTACTTTTTATCGTTATAAAATATTTATTGTGTAAACACTGATAATACTTAAGCTTCGTTGACGGTGAATATACTTTTCGGATAGAACTGGGTATTGTAGTGGACGGCGCATACGTTTAATTGTTTTTCTATCGTTATATATCGAAGAAAGTTCCATAAATGTGTATGTTATATCTTATATGAGTTTTTGATTGTATTGTAATATACATCTGGAAATGGACTGGGTAATATAAGTGAACGCATATTGGTTGTTTATTACTAAAAAAGTCAACCTGTAGATGTGCGAGAATTACCATCATCCTCATTAGTCGTTTTAGCTAATGTCATGCTACACATCATCCTCAATCGATTGAAAAGAAAGTCCTATGGACTGCTAGCCGAAGGGCAGGCTTGATTCAGAGCTGGGCGGAGCACAGTGGAACAGATCGTCATTGAGAAACACCTGCAACACCAACGCGATCTCTTGCACATTTCATCGACTATAAGAGGCGTTCGATCGCGTGTAGCATGATGGCATGTTGCATTTTATGAGAGGATTCAAAACTGACGAATGGATGGTGCAAGTCATCCATGAACAGCACGACCAACACGTGTGCACCATGAACGCCGGAAGCTGGAAGAAGTGACATGCTTCAAGTACTTAGGAGCAACCCTATTTAAGGATAACACCAGTACAAGTCCCTCGTAGTCTCAGTCCTACTGTCCGGTTGCGAGACCTGGAAGCTTCAAGCGGACACATAACGCAGGATACAGGCCATTGAACACAAGTGCCTCCGACGACTGCTCCGCATATCCTACATGAATCACAGACCAACGAGTACGTCCGGAACATGACTGCAACGCTGGTTGGCCAACAAGAGCCCTTACTGGCGGTCGTCAAGCGACGAAAAATGGCTTGTTTTGGACACGTCACCAGGCACAACTCTCGGTGCATCAGGGCCCGCTATGGGAAGGTCGCGTCTAGGCCGTAAGAAAATAATGCTGGATGGACAACGTAAAAGGGTGGACATCACTCCCCATGGAGTATCTAACGAAGACGACGACGACAACTACAAAGACGACGACGAAGACGTCGACGAAATCGACGACGAAGACGACGACGAAGACGAAGACGACGACGAAGACGACAACGACGACGAAGACGACGATGATGACAACGACGTCGATGACGATACTTATGATCAGTGCTTAAAACGTTTATTCTAAAATTGCAAGATAAATATAAAACAGTATGAAATGAGTTGTAGTTGGACACAAATGCATGTTTTTTTTAAAGAGTTGCCGTGTTTTTGTTGTTTAGGTTGCATTTTTATTTTGTAGTTTTGAGATTTACGACTGGTCGCCAGGCGAGCCCAACCAAAGTGGCGGCAACGAAGATTGCATGTCATTCTTCCGGATGTTCGACTTTCAGTGGAATGACGAAAGCTGTGATCGACCGGAAGGATATGTGTGCGAAAAGCAGTACGTTATAGCATTGCAACTGTTACATTAGTCATTTTAGCAACTTTTCATATACTTAGTAGGATTTAGGCTTATTTAACAATGCCTGGGCGGATGGGTCCTAAAAATGGGCAGGGTGACTTCTTTCGTTTAAAAAGTGTGTACACTGTAGGTGATTTAAATGCGCTGTGTCAGTACGTATATTCCATAATACATTGATATATTGCATAATATATGTAATTTATTTAAATAAGTTTATGCTTATATCAAGTTATAAGGTATGCTATTATATAAAATAGTAAATAGCAACAAAACACGTTGGATATGTCAGTATTTACGAATCAAATGACACATTGAAAATGGAGAAAAAAATGTTGTACTTATTTTTAAACGGTAGGACATACACATACATACATTAACCTGGTGTTTTGCTGTATAATTTGTCAGATATTTGCTTTCAGTTGAGGAAACAGTAGGTCAGCTATTTAGTGCATTTTATCAATTCATTGTCAATTGTTTATGAAAACACTTTACATATAGTCTGTCAAAATGCTAATCAGAGCTATGATTTTTCATGTACCATTTCATCTGTTGAGTGGCAGGCATTCGCTTTAAATGTGTGCTAAGAATGCCGATAATAACATCAGAACGATCCGTAAGAATGCCGATAATAACACCAGAACGATCCGTAAGAATGCCGATAATAACACCAGAATGATCCGTAAGAATGCCGATAATAACACCAGAACGATCCGTTACGTTTATCCCCGAAATGTTATAAACAAGTCAAAATGCAGCTCAGTTTTCCTGTGTATTGATTAATAAGAAATGTATCCATGCCAATGAGACTATTACCCCGATACTATATAGTGTCCTCTGTCATATCTTTATTTAAGAGAAATTGTAACACTTTCAAACTAATTTGGTTTCCTTTAGGTCGTAGAAGAAAAAAAGCTAAGATAAGCATTCGCTATTCAACAAATCAAACTAGATTCTATCTGCGGTTGCTTTTAGCAAGCATTGATTAACTATTCAACAACTGAAACTAAATACGATATGATGTTGTTTTATGAAAATGTTATTGTATGCATTACAACGAATCTAAACTTTTTTTTATAAACCCAAAACAAAATTCGAGGAAGGAATGTTTTTCGAAAATGGACAAAGGGAATTCCCACATATAAAAATGTACACATGTGTATCCATTTTGAATCATTCGTTTGAACGGTTATGCTCAGCATTATAGATTTTAATCGGGTAAAGGTCAATGGAGTCTTAACTTAAGATTGATTCAAAAACACGTTAATGGGAAAACAAATTTACATCATATCATCACAGCTCAAATCAACTAAAAATTATGGAGATTTTTTTTCTCTTTTTCGTATTTCTGCAACGCATGGATTTAGTTCAGTAGTGTGCGTATTTTGTAATTGTATTCAACTTGGAATAACATTCTTTTGAATGTCATTGACAAAGGTTATGCAAAATTCAACGTAGACATATAACTTATTTTAAGTTTGAAATACTCACCTCTGTTAAATTTGTGTTGAATAGTTTTGTATCGATACTGATTTAATTGTTATTTTCAGGACGGCAAACGGACCGGTGGTTGGTTAAAAGGTTACTCAGCGGAAATTACTGACTATACGTATTTGAATTATAGTATAATACATCCCATTGCATAAAACTCTGTGTTAAACTAACCTTCATGTGATCTCTAATTCATAATGTATTTATTTTAATGTTGATGATGTGTATTTTATAGAAGTTGTTTTTGTATTTTGAAGTTTTAAAAAAATAACCGAACAGTACTTTATTCGTTTCACAGATTTCAACACATTAGTTTTTAATAGTTTAACATTTGAGCAAACAGATAGATCAAGTGAAAATGTTAAGTTTCACAACAAACATAAAATAGTTCCTATGATAAATTACACTTGGAAGTTGTTGCGATGAGAATGTTTTCGTCTGTAAAGAACCTGAAACATAGCTATGAACATTAACTATACACCATATTAAATAAAATTATATTTGGAATTAGTATTTATACAAACATAAACGTTTTAAAATAGCTATGCAAATACGCGACTACAGGTTTATTAAAAATTCACTGTATAACTTAGGATTATGTTTCATATTGAAAAAACAAACAACAGTGACCTGATAAAAATATGCTTTTGATAAGGACATACGTGTATCTGTTTGTGTGTATTGATATTGTTCTCTTCACTGTGATATCCTCGGATCTAGAACATGTAATGTTTAATTGTTGACCTTTTATGATTGACTGCCAATATTGGGTTGATCAGCCAATCCACAAAACTTATAAATATACATACACTATTCGTATTAAGTTTTATGGACTTAAAAAAACAGTCATACGATATATATTAACTGTTTGTACAACTATTTATAACATGTTTGATCCAGTTAATTGATATATATTTATAACCTGTCATAACCATTTATTATGCATTTCGTCGGCCTTTGAACGGCGATGCCGTTGGTCATTTTTGTCGGCGAATTTTATCGGCTTTATTTTTGTTCAATATTAAAAAAGAAGATTTGCCAATGGCAGACGTGTATGCATTTTATAGCTATTGCTAATACTATGTTACATATAAACAAACTTTTGATAATAAAACTCACAATTAGTGACAAACGGTAATATGTCCATCTGCATAATACAACTATTTAAAATGCATTAACATGCCCTTATTTCTCCGATCTTAAATTGCAATCACGTCACTGAAATTAATAATGTTCATGAAATGAAAAGCATTTTACAAAGTAAAACCTGTTGTTTCATTTCAAATTACTTAATTTGCCATTTGTTGTTGTCTGATATAATTGACTTAAAGGCCCTTTAACGCAAAACATCAACGAAAATTTAGAATTATATTTCGTGACATTAAGTTAACATATACATAATCAGTGTTCCTTATAGCAATAGCCAACATTCAACGTTAGATGTGCTCTGGTAACATAGATTTATCACGATACAAATTGCTCTTCTCATTTTGTGTGGTACAATATATTCCAGACATGTTCATTTTCCAATTTTGTTAATGTGTCGTATGAATAGATATCATTGCGGGAAATTAAAATGATTTTTTTTATGCCACACAAAAATAAAAAAGAGCATTTTATATCTTGTTACATCTATGTTACCAGACCACATCTAGCGTTGACATTTTGGCTATTGCTATAAGGAACACTGATTATTTATATGTTAACTTTATTTTTCGATATATATTACGCAATGTTCGTAGATTTTGAGCGCTATAGGGTCTTTAATTTGCCATTTGTCATTGTCTGATATAATTGACTAAAGGCTCGTAAAATTAAGTGAATACAACCTAAATAGGCTAATATGTGTTGTTAAACGATAATAGTCGACAGAGCATCGCCGGGCGTCAAAAATCGGCCATTAACATCGGGCCGTTATAATGGCAGCGGGCCGATTATAGACATCACGCTTAGGAATGTCGTATGCTATTGTCTAAATAACATATATTATTGTATTAATCGGCGCTCGAATTATTTGTAAGAATGTAAGAAAAATATTAAGCGCAATATTATAAGTCCAGTCAATAATTTAATTTTATACTATTTTCTTCAATAAAATTTGAAAAACCATTATTTAACATGGTGCTGAACTCCAAAATGTGATAATAGTTATGTTTACAATGAACAAAATGACTAGGTTGTGGTTTGTCTTCGGCGAACGTTTTGTAAAAACATTGGTAGACATTTCCGCACTTCTGCGTTTTCTTGCTGGTGAGGCGCCTCGATCGGAATGTGGTATGAGACGGCCTTCCGTGAAACATCCTCGCGAGTATGCTGCGGTCATTATCCAATACACCTGCGGGCAACGTACATTGGTTTACATTTGCTTTAAAATTGTACAATTCCAGCAGCAATAGTGTGTCGATTTCAGCATTAATAGTGTGTCAATTTCATCAGTTATAGTGTGTCAATTTCAACAAGTATAGTGTGTCCATATCATCCGTTATAGTTTGTCAATTGCAGCAGTTATAGTGTTAAAGTTTCAGCAAACATCATAACATTAAGCTTATATATTTGTAGATAATGTATCGTGGAAGCAATAGATAATTATAAAGGCTTACTATCAAAGTGATAGTTGACGATATGTATAAACAAGAGATTAGAACGTGTTAACACAGTAGTATGACTTTACTCACACATACAGTTTGAGCTGGATTTCATGATATTTTTGCACTATTTGTGGTTTGAGCTACATGCTCAACATAATTTCTCGGTTAATCGGCCTCAAAGGCAGTTTTAAGACTTGGGTACTATCAGACTCCAAGTATTAAAGGATTGAATGCAATACAGTGTGGATATTACATAATTTTGTGAAACATCATTTATAATCTGAATTAGATAAATACAAGAAGTGCATGGGGGCATTGTGCTTCAAAACATCAACACAATTATAACTATAAAAATACCAGTGGTTATCGGCTGATGTACGAAACCAGATGTTCGCATAATTTGCATATTTTAAACAAGACACACGTAATAATGAACTAAGATTGACCGACGTTTCTGTACTGTGTTTGACTTACTTTTTCTGTACTGTGTTTACGATGATATGTCGGTCGCTTTCATGTGCAGCAAAGCAGTTTGAACAGTATGCAGACTGGGATATGATCATGGATCAGGATCTTTATTCATGTGAAAAAATACTCAATTGGGTTTGGGTTTAAATTTAGTTATTGGATTATACGTGATGATACTGTTGAATATTTATATATATACTCGATTAAATATACGTTTGATTGAACAAGCGAAAAAGAACAATGCAAATGCATCGAATGAGAATAGTGTTAAGCTGACTGTTGATGGTGGGGTTGTTGACGTGTGTGATTCTTACTTTACACATGTTTAATAACTTCGAGCCTGACTTCTCGGCTATTCCATATGACGAGATCGGAAACTACGTAGCGTATGGACATATTCACATTCACTCATTCAGAGTCGAGATAATGCAAAAGCCGAACTAGAAGTAAAGTCAGAAAAAAACGATACCTCACAGTTCATAATAAAACCATATACATTCCGCATTCGAACTAATAACATAATGATGCTCAGTGGTTCGAAGAATTTAACTAAAAATTATGAAGAGATATTACGAATCAATTCGGAACAACACATTCGCAACTTATATCGTAATAAACTTAAACTGGACCAAGCGAGCGTGGTGATTGTGGTTCAAGTACATGATAGACTCGAGCAATTTCGAATATTCCTCGAGTCCTTGAGAAAGGTGCGTAGCATTGAGAAGACTCTCTTGATCATCAGTCACGATTTGTACTCTGATAATATAAATCAACTTGTAAAGGAAGTTGACTTTTGTCCGGTAAGATTTGTACTCTGATAAAATAAATCAACTTGTAAAGGAAGTCGACTTTTGTCCGGTAAGATTTTTACTCAATAGTCAAAATCAACTTTTAAAAGAAGTCGACTGTTGTCAGGAAGATTTGTACTGTGATAACATTAATCAACTTGTAAAGGAAGTCGACTTTTGTCCGGTAAGAGAAATATACTAGGTTTGTTTAAAATATTATTTGTATTTCGTAATATAAGGTCTTTATGGATGTTTTATTTCATAAATCAGTGCTGGTTGGAACTGTTGATCTATTTATATTAATAATTATTCTACTTTTTCGGTTCAAAGTTAATTCAATTTCGCATTAACAAAATGGCAATTCAAACATTACTACATGTACTTTTTAGTATTGGTACATACAAAACCATTCACTTAATTAACAATACGTATCTTGCAATATGAAATCTACATAACAATATAAATTCAATTAAACAAAATACACTGGTAGTTACTGTTTTAAAAAAACTAAGTTAGTTTATATTCGTATTTAACCTGTTAATAACTTGCACAGGTCGAGATTTTGTGATCGCCATGCGTCCGTAAATTGGTGCGCGTCATCAATCGTATGTGGTCTTTATATTTTTTATTAAAACGCCATCCCCTAAACCGCTGGGTAGATTTCCACAAAACTCCACATAAACGATCCCTGATGACCCATTTTCACAATTGTTTAAATCATTTAGACCCACAGCATGTGTAGGGAAACTGAGCTAAAATATATTTAATACTAAAAACATGTCCCTGAACCTGCAAGGGGCAGGGGTAGTATCTAGTATGTTATATCTTACAGCGTTCCTCTGCTAAATTTGTTCAAATCATGCATATGGCTTCAAAACTGGCTTTTTCTAAGTTTTAAATGATATTATATAGACTAGTATAGTAAATAAGTTAATATAACCATTTTCTGCCTAGTCCCATAAAATTAAAGCCGTGGAATTCTCGTAACTGTTATGGCTCAAATTCCGATGTAAAGGCTGGTCAAATAAAAATTGGTACGTGGCAATGAGGGCCAGTATTAAGAAAATATTTTATGGATATGGTGCAATTGTACTGGCCTTGTCTGAGAGCCGGCTGACCTTTGTGGCGACTGAATACTTTTAAAATCTTCATCTCTGAAACCTCATGTCAGAGAGCTTTGATCTTTGGAATGTAATACCATATTGAGGTCCAGTGCAAGCTGTGTTCAAATCATGCCCCCAATAATTGAATAATCAACGTTAATATTACATTGATTTATACGAACATACCAAATCAAAATATTGCTTCGAGCTGTCAACACAATAATTAATAAACTTACACCAGATGCTATCGGCTGATGTACGAACCAGATGTTCGCATGATAAGCATTTAAACGAAAGAAATACGTAACAAGGAATTGAAATTAACTGTCGTTTCTGAACTGTGTTAACCATGATATGTCGGTCGCTTTCATGTGCAGCAAAGCAGTTTCACCAGTATGCAGACTGTTCTATGCTAAATGGATCAACAACTGCAATATAGTGTACAACCCTGTTCTGGACTCCACTTTAATGGACTATATTAATCCAGACTGCACTTTTGTGGACTGCACTTTTGTTGAAATCACTGTTGTGATCTTAACTGTTATAGAATGCACTATTGTGTAGTGCGCGGTTGTGGATTACACTGCTGTGCAATGTAATGTTGCATATTTTAATTTAGTGGAATGCACTTTTGTAAACTGAGCTGTTGTAGACTGGACTGTTCCAGACTGCACAGTTTTAGACTTATATGTTACGAACTGATCTGCTTTAGACAGCTCCTCTCGAGATTTTTACTTTGTAGACTTCACATGTGTTGACTTTAATGTTGCACTTGCACTGTTGATTAGTACACTGTTGTGAACTGCACTGTTTATGACTTACAATTGTGTCCTGCGCTGTTGAAGAATGCACTGTTAACTGCAATAATAAGGAATGTACGGTTGCGGACTTCTAAGTTGCAGACTGCTTTGTTGCGAAATGCATTATTACGGACTGGAATATTGTAGGCTACATTTGTTTTGAGAGCACTTTTTTTACTGAACTTTTGTTGACTGAACTGTTCTGGACTTCACTTTTGCGGAATGCACGGGTGAGGACTGCAATATTGAGGACTGCCCTGATGTGGACTGCAATGTTATAGACTGCACGATTGTAGTCTGCAACGTTGTGGACTGCACTCTTGTGGAATGCACAGTTGTGTACTGCAATCTTGTGGACTTGTGGGTTGCATTATTGGGTTCTGCACTGTAATGGACCGCAATACTGTTTACTGCAAAGGCTGATCACGACAACAACGATGCAGTTAGACCAAATGTCTGATTATCCGCTCAATATTATTATTTTTTCCTTCGGGTGCTGCAGATATTCTTCCCGCATTCATACGTAATAGAACAGACAATTTCACCCAAAGTCCTTCCCGGTAGATGACCCAAATGATTGTCCGAGAGACATGAAAAAAGAAGAGTAAGGAAACTTAACGTGGCTGTGATTTCCATTTGCTCTGCTGGTTTAACACACAATCGGACTTGGCAAAATGCTTCTCACATTACCTCTATTTTAATGATAAATTTCTCAAGCGATTGCATGGTTTCATATGAAATTTATTTTTTCAGGTCAATGTTTAATTTTTAGTTTTTGATGAGGGTTTTTATCTTTCGATATCGCCTTCTATCCGTCGTTCGTCATTCGTCCTGCTTAATCAACATTTACTTAGATGCCACATATATTGTCCAATCTTTATAAAATGGGTCAGAACATTTGTCCTTATGATATCTCTGTCGAGTTTTATACTGGACCACGTGAGGTAAAAAACAATGTAATTTTATCAAAGTGAAAAAAAGATTGTTATTATTTTAGAAATCAAGCATTCGTTTAATCTTCATTAAACTTGGTCAGAACTTGTGTTTTTATGATTTCTTGGTCTAGTTTAAAACTGGGTTAATATGGTACACAAATAAGTCAAAAGGTCAAATGAAAAAAAGGCTTGCGAGTTTGAAAATAATTTCGGTCAGTTGAAAAACATGGAAACAGGGGTCGGGGCAGTTTTCCTTTTATGGTTTTATGGCTTTCTAACATTGTTTAAACTCTAGGAGTCACATTTTTGTTTCAATTTTCATGAAACTTGGTAAGAATAATAATGGCCCGTAGAAAAACCAGGCTGCAATGTGTTAGGAGTTTTTTTTATACAACTAGAGTGAGCGCAACAGGGTCATTCGCCCCTTTATGCAGGGAGACAACTAACTGGAGTGTTCCAGTAGAGTTTTTACCCGTAAATTCGAATGTTTCAGAATGTACATATACATGGTTCTGTCATTAAAAACTATTCTCATTTACCAAATTTTTGTCATAATAATGTACATATAAATTAAATATTTATGTATACAAAATATGTTTAATAAAGGTTTCATTAGTTACTTATATTCACAGCTTTATTAAAAAAATTAGAAGGTCCATATATCTTCAGAAGTATTTGGACGCCCTGTTAAAACTCAATAAAAAAACAGTATAAATAGTTGTACCATTAAAACTTAAAATGTGTTCAATTTCAACCTAAATTTGCTAAACCATTTGTTTGACAGTGTATATTTCCAGCTACCACGTGCGTGTGACTATGTGTGTTACCACCTGCATCATGTGTCGTACTCATATACCAATCTGCATCATGTATTTGACCATGTATTCATGCAGCTTTATCATGTGCTTGCCATGTATATTTTAAGCTGAACCATGTGTTACATTTGTATGTATTTTCAGCGTATCTATTTGAGTTACATATTTCCAGCTGCACCATGTGTACAACAAGGTCAATGCGATGCGGGAATACAAGGGACTGATATTATTACTTGAGGAGGACTGCTAAGTTACGCCCGATATCATTCATAGCAAACAGATGATGCAGAATTTCAGGAAAAGTAAAGCATTTTGATTAATTTTCACTTATTTATAGGTACTTCATTGCATTATACGCTATTATGTTTATTACCATGAGAAATTTAAAAATTACATATCTATTGTAGAACAAAATAGCAATGGCATAGTGTGGATCAAAATAAAGAATGAAATATTATATGATAACCAAGATGTATTCATTTGTCTGTGTTACATACCACCAGCTAACTCTAAAGTTTTAATAGGTAAAGATTTTGACTTTT